>JAGVSQ010011771.1:0-12034 GCA_022683975.1 Rhyacophila evoluta | reverse complement strand
TTAGATGGATGCTATTATAAACATTATCAGAATAGGATCTGTCTAACTTACTTGGCAGACACTCTCTTCTTCCTTCTGTATATATATATCTGTTGTAATTCTTTCTTTTTTTATATTTTTGTTATAACTGTATATATATCGAGCTGTTAACGTATTAAACTTGTAATTTGTAATGTCACAACATGTAATAAATAATTAAATAAACACTTAATTTTAGAAACTGCAATATTTATTGATCCAAAATATACAAAATTTATTCAATGCGTAGAACGGAAATAATGTATAAAATTTTTGTTTGTGTACTAGTTTGGTAACGTAGAGGTTAGCGTACGCGGCTAGCAATCCAAGAATACGGATTCAATTCTCACATCTGTCAAATCTAAAAATGCACGACTAGACTCCCACTGGGCAATCGTCTGGCTAATTCTCGTGAAAAAAATCTGTCGAGACGTCTTCACATTGCAAAGATTCATATACCCCACTTCTGGAATGAGTATCTTCACACTGTGTAGATCCGTATGCGCCACTTTGGGAACCAACGTAGAATTCAAAAAATAGTTAAAATGGATCAAATTAAGAAACTTTTTTCGTAAAATTATATGTTAACTTCATTGTTCAGTCAGTGTCAAATGTAATCATATAAAGCTAATGATGATCTAGTTACTGAGCTGATCGTTCTTAGTATTTCATGAAATATTGACTTTTGGTTTTTAACAGTAGGGTTTTAAGAGTTTTTGCACTGAATTTTCTTTCATCCATGTCGTGTGGTTTTTAAAAATTATTTTTCTTGCTTTAGAAACAGAAAATAATTCATTTTTGTTTATAATAGATAATTTATTCCTTGAAAAAGTACCGTATTAAATTAAAAAATTGAAATAGCTTGGATTAGGCTATAAATGGTTCAAAAATACTAGGCAATAAGCGGTATAATAATAAATTAAAACTGTAGAATTATTCCTATTATTTGACATTATCTTTACTTGTTATAAGAAAATACTAACGGGATTCTATGATTATTCTTGAAAACGCTCTATGCTGAAAACTTAGATATTCGTAATATCATATTAAACATTTTTTAAGTGATTTTTAGTTATTTAAAATATATTGAAAACCTTTACAATTTATTATTAAGAAAAGTATTTTATTTAGTTGAAAACATCTTAATATGGATAAATACAGTTTATGTATCAAATATTCCACGCCATTAATGTTATGGGTTTGTATCTCCTACAGACTTTCAATCAGTGTTATTATGATTGTTTAATTTCATATGATACTTGAGTATGAAATTTAACTTCAAGATTGTAGATTAATACATTCAGGTGTTCAAATTACTTAGATTTGTCAGGTGTCTATCAATACACCATAAGCGATCAACCGCAATGATTATTGCTTGACAAAATTTATGAGGTATTCACTAGACGAGTGGATCTCCTGTAACGTTCGGTTTGAGTGTAAATTCATTCTCGTGTTGAATTATTCGCTTTGTTTCAAATTTCAGCTGAAATAGTAATATTAAGACAATTCAAATACGTTTAAAATCAAACACGAAGCCGTATTTGGACTCTTAATAGGGTAAATACGTATTAATATATCAGATGTCTGCCAAATCATCGATTTTCACAATTCTATATTGTTTAATGATAGTTATAACAAACACCGTTTATGGCTCAATATCAGTCATCAGATAATATACTATTTAGAGACTTGAATACAATTAAACTAAGCTTTTGATATCAAAGCTCCATTAGCTTGTCACTCGGCTACTGAAAGCACAGTTTTTATTATTAGAATCTATTACCCTAGGATAGTGAATGACCAGCACATATATTTTATTTCTTTTCGATCATACTAATTGTAAAGTCTCTTATTTTTTTTAAACCTCGTTTTGTCTATTACCAACTTCCACTAATACTGCGACAATTCTATAGGTGTTTTTTACTTTGGTGTAAATTTATGAATCTAATGTATCTAGAGTTGTTACTGAAAAACGTTTTTAAAACTTTTAATATACTGTAGAATATTGCTCGTGTCATCTACAATATATAGCTAACTCCGTGGCACGTGTCACCTCTCTGTTCATCATTCATGTAGAATCATAGCATTACTGGCACATTATCCAAAAACGACAGGCAACTGAAGGGTTAAAGATGAAAACAATATTGCAAGGGTGCAGTGAAGTCATGCGATTTAACATGGCTGAGCGCTATAAGAAGACCTGGGTTTGTCGTGCGTTTGATTTTGAGTAAATTTTTAGCCGTTGAGAATTCAAGCATATTTTCCTGCTGTTTTATATTATAAATTTTTCGTTATTTATTATTTTTCTATTATTTCTTATTTTTCTGGAATGGATTAAGAACGTAAGCCAAGATTCCATTGTTTCTCATAAATATAGTTGGACTTACAGTGAGTAGATACAAAAAGAGTTATAGTGATAGTTCAATGGAAAAATGTATAAATATATGTATAAATAATTTCAAATGGTAAAAAAAGATTATTTTATACCATTTAAGCAACTCTTTGAATAATTCAAACATTAAACAATTCTCATATATGTATATCATATAATAATTAGTCCACAATGACAGGAAACCACTTTTTATAATAAGCAAACTATAATTTAAAATCAGCTCTAACGTCTGCTATGATATGACTATAGTTTAATATAGCACAAAGCCTTGTATCATGTGTATATATCGAATGATAAATTTAGATGTCCGCCTCACTGTAGCAAAATATATTACATTAAACATATATATAGTTCTGCCCTTGAGATGTAAGCTCACTTCCCGTAATGTTATTCAATAAAACAATAGATATAAATATATAGAAGTAAAATAAACTTACGACTTTGTTAAACAATACATTATAAGGTCACAATGGAATAATTCGTTAATAATAAAATCAAAAAGAAAATACTTGTCTTTACACATACGAAAGCTTCCAATTAAGCGCTTTGTTCATCATTGAGTTGAGTTCTTTGTTTGCTTAGAGATAATCAAACTATCTGTATTGAAACCAAAGTATTGATTTTCTATGTATGTATAAAAGATAGTACTCTTAAACACAGATGGTATTTGGTTAATTTTTGTCTTTACATCCAAAACATATTATTATATTTAACAATTCAGATGGTTTAAGTATGGTTTTAAAAAAATTAAATAATAACTCTAAATCACATACTAAAATCTCAGATTAGCAAGCCGAATAATGCGGGTTTGATTTCCATTTTGTCTGTCCAATCCAAAATTGAAGAACTCGGCGTCTATTAAGCAATTTTCTGACAAAGAATTCTCGTGAAAAATATTCTGTCGAGAAGTCTTCGCATTACCAAAATCCGTATACCCCACTTTCAGAGAGAATATATTCACACTGTGTAGATCTATATGCTCCACTTTGGGCGCGAACAAGGTAATAAAAATACCGATAAATAAGTCGACTGTGTATAGTTAAATGTACTTTATATAGATATAATAGCCGTTATTCTTAACGCTAAGATTTTAAAGAATACTATGCAGTCCTTAAAGGTAACTGACAATAAAAATATTGTAAAATGTTAGTATATTTGTGACATGTCTACTTATGGCAAAATATTAAATATATTGTTAAGTTTACGGATCATGATATAAAATTTATAATGATGTGTAGAACTAAGTAATTTTATAAATATTATATCGACTATGTGTAATATGATTATTCTAGTTTTTTATAGCAGATGAAAATAAAGTGAACTGTCTGAGAAAGTAACTTATTCATTAAGAATATTCTACTACTTATGTTAAATATATAAATATGTGTGAATAAAACGTTTCTTAAGCCATTTTTATTGAATTTATAGCGTTTCATTCAAGGTGTATATAAATGCATTTAGATTTTCCGTAGTTTCGTGTATTCGCATGTGTAGGAAAATATTTAATTGTGAAATTTGTGGTTAAAACATTGCTATTTATTGTTGTGCTACAAATATATTTCGATCAAATACTACCTACAAATAAACAGATAAGGAAGTGTTTTTTTTATTTGATATGACATTTAAAGATTAAAATATTAGAAACTCAAATATACATATGGGTAAAGAAACCTTGACACTTATTGCTCGCAATTTGTTTTGAAAATTCAAATAAAATATTTAAAAAAATGTTTTAATTTAAAATTACCTCACAGCAATACTTTAAAAATCATGAACAAACTTTCCCATCAGAATTCAGCAAACTTTGCATGCTAGCAGAAACTTTAAGGCTGATATTATATGCTTTTAAAAAATCATTATGCTTCTAAAAATAATTACGTGAAATTCTTTCTTTATTTTCATTGCTTATTATTTTTCTTATAAATATATATTGCAATATTTACTTTGAAACTGGGGCATATGAATCTACTCAGTGTAAAGTTGTTCACTTCCAAGGTGGTTGAAGGTGATTTGACTGATTTTCCCAGTTTTTTTTACATTATAAAGTTAAAAGATTAATATATTATATATTACATGTCGTGAGCGCCTTACATTGATAAATAAATCATTAAACAGTATCGGAAATGAATAAGTAAATAAAATAATTATCGATGTCACTGATACTTTGTAGGCAAAGCTTGGTACTACAACAATCTGTATCAAAAGGGTACACATTTTTATAATTAAGTCTTAAAATTTATTCTTGCAGTTTCCATATTGCTTATCGTTTATGTATAATGCGTGTGTGAATCATTCAACCGGAAAGTGGCGCATCACTGTTTTTCTAGTAAGTCGTTAGAGGATATACCATTAGCAGTTTCTAGGGGTCGCATTGTGGACATTTGGATGTCACTTAAGAGACGCTTTTACAATTCTAAGATTGCTAGGACGAGTTACTATTGAGTTAATCATACTAGATGTAAGTTTTAATTTTAGCACTGAATTCAAAAGTTTGATTTTGAACTTAGAATTGAATTTTTTTAAGATCACCAAATCAAGTAAGCAATTTATTATCTAAGGATTAGTGGAAAGATATGATACGTTTGGTTTTTATGTCTGAGATAAAATCTTATTTTAATTTTAATTGATGCCAGGATAATTTAGATTTTTACTAACACGACAATATCTTTGAAGGAATCCTAGCTCAGTGCACTGTCTTTTTACAGTAAAAATATAACATAATTTAGACGGTCGTTTTGCGTATAGAACTCAAATTCGATGAAGGCTCGACACATATTATATCGACTGCGAAAAGGAAAAAAAATCTAACTCGCACATAACAAATGCCTTGAAGTACATAAAGACAAAAACTGGTGTTTGATTTACTTAATTTGATATTAATTTAAGGGATTTAAGAAAAATCAGTAAAATTGATTGGGTGGAAGCCCTTTTTCGTAGTCGCTAATATGCCATTCTTTTTTCAAACTTAAAAGCTTAATTTTATAACTGATTCAGTATTTTCGGATTATATCCGTTTGATAGAACGTGTATTAAGTTGTGTATTATTTTATAAAATTATTTAATAAAAGCTATATTGAAAAATTGAGGGCTATATACTTTTTCCTTTCCGAAGTCGATATAATATCTTTTTACTAATCAGTCTTACAGTCGATTTTTTATAATTTTTTCATACCATGTTTGCTCCCAACATGGAGCATATTGATCTATACAGTGTGAAGACATCCACTCCGAAAAAGAAGTATATGGAACTCCGCAATCTGAAGAGGTCTTGACAGATTATATCTCACGATAATTGTTTGTCAGACAATTACTCAACCCAATTTGCATCCAGTCTTGCATTTTTCGGATTTTAAAATCCAACAGATGGGGAATCGAACCAACATTCCCTGGATCTCTAGGCACGCACACTACCAACTACGCTATCGGGAAGACAATGAATTTTAACAAAAAAATACATTTAAAATAAGTTTTTCCGTATTTCACTGATTACATGGCACGTGCAAGCGCCGCCAAAAACCAAGGGGAGGCCATAGAAGCTAGGCAGACTAGGGGTGTCACACAGCAGATCATGTGTACACATATCCTCGGAGGCCGTCGCATAGTCACAGTGATGGATAGGGTGGTTAAATGGACCGAGCGGGGATACGACCCTCTTTTAGATGACGGATTGGACGAGAAATGAAAAAGTGCTCGGGACTCGTTCAAAATAAATAAAACAGTTCGAATGTATCCTCTTTACTCCTTACAGTATTTTCCGTCCTTCCAGTTTTCTTTATTGCAATGCTATGTTCGATTTTTTTGACGCAGATGTTTTTTGTTAAATAGCAGCGTATCTAAAACACCCTGATAAATAGTATTATAATAAAATAAACTTGTTAAAAAATATTGTCTAACCCTATAGTAACATAAAATTACGCACGTAAATAATAAATATCATCAAAATTAAACCATATATACTACATATAACATAATATTACCATAGTGTGTTATATGTTTCCTCACTGCCCACATATAATATAGCCTGAAGATCCCGAAAGGCAAAACCGGGGTAGCTCACAGTGATCTCACATATGGAAGTTTACCAGTTTTAAATAATTTAGAATTCTCTTTCTTTTAAGACACGTCTTGATTTTTTTCTCACTAATGTGAAATATGAAAACTTAAAAAAATATACATTCTAAGTTGGCAGTTTGTAATTTATATTAGTCCAATGAAGCTGATGAATAAACTCCAGGACAACTTATACGGTAAAATAATGAAAATTATTTATAGTTTTTATCAAGTCATTCAATATATTTTTGTCTCTAGTAAATCAGGTATATACTCGTACATACTATGAATTTTTACGTATTAATAAACCCTCAACTTATGAAAATGTATTAAATAAACAAATGTGGGTATTTTTGGTTTGGATATCTTGGCTATTCTACAAATTTAAATATCATAATATATTTTCGAAAAAAATAATCAAACATAATGGAAATTATATTCATGTGAACGCTATAGTGAAAAAAATTACCATACACTTTCTACAATTGGTGCGTTTTTATCGTGTTTGCTTTAATCAAAGTGTGATTTTAACAGCTTAAGTAAACAGTTTTAGAGGGTATGTTTATTCTCGATTTCTGCTTTCCAAAGGTATTTTTAATTATCTTACACAGAGATAACATAATAAAAATAATTCCAAACAATCATTATAGTATCCCCTTGTTTTTAAATGTTCGCTTTGTTTAACGAAACGTTTCGAATGGTAGTCTGTAAGTTTAAACATTAAACGAAAGAAGTTCGTGGAGGAGAACAAAGAACACGAAGCTAGTTTAATTTCAAAGTATCATTTAAATGCAACAAAACGGTAAAGGAATAATAAGACAAGTTTCGTTTAGTTACTTTGTAATAATATTTACTCTGTAGGTAACTAATAGGATTATCATAATGAATACTACCCCTTAAATTGAGGGGTAGTCGATACTTTCATTTACATCGAATATAATATAATTTAATATTAAAATTTAAAAACCATTATATCGTATTAATCGTATTATGTTATTTAATAACCTCGTTTTGATTATATTTGTATGTGTAATATGTACACAAATAAACATTTTATAATGACCCGAGTCGTAAGTGACGAAGTATGTAGAAGTAATTATTTTGAAAAGAGTGTTAAGTTTTGAAAATAGCTTCACTGTATCTGGTGGCAAATGATGTAAAGCTTACTTTTATAAAATATATGCATAAAATAGGCTGCATTTTTTCATAAATAAAACTGTGGGTTATCGATATTTCGCATGGTTGCGTGATTATTAGAGAAATTTACGTTCAAATATTATAGTTAGTTACACTTTACAAAGATTCGTATTCCGTATTTTTTGACGAATATATTATGTGATTGTTCAAATATGTTTGCTCTATACATACATCATAGGAATTACTACAGTATGCAGAATTTGTATACTATTTAGCCGTTGAGAATCAAGCCCCCCAGTCATCGACTCTGACGCATCACCACTGACTACTAACCTTATATAAAATCACCGAACTAATAATGTGCCTTAATTGTATTGTACATCGTCGTCAATATTAGAGGAATCCGTAACTAAATTTTTTGATTTACGTCACTTTCTAGAGTATAGTTTTTTTGCAATCTCGTATATCATTGGCACGATGTCTTTATTTACACATAATTTGTAAACGATTTATAAACATATACGCTGAAAAAAAATGCTAATGATTGCAAAAAATAAAAGTATACTTTACAAAGTGACTTAAACCAAAAAATCATGTTAAGCGTCCCTATAATATTGGTGATGGCACACAAATTGCTTAATTCAAAATAATATTTGAAATTAGAATCAAGAATCTTACAAGCATGGTCTACGAGTCATAACTACGAGTAGTCAATTATAGTCATAAAAAAACTGATGAGTTTTTTTTCATTTACGATCTCTCTGGTTTTTACTTCCACGAAAAACTTTAAAAGAGATTGACACCCTCGTCATAATGAGTCTGAAAAAAACGACTGAATCTAAATTTAATTTCATTGTCAGAACGCTTGACTGAACCGAAATAATCCCATCAAGGTTTGCGCCTTCCTTCAATGGTAAAATTATTCTAGAGTTCTTCGTAAGTAATATTCTACTACAGTGGTGTACCGTACATTAACTATACGTTTTCATTTTTTTCAAAAATATTGACTAACTGAAAACATGACAGATATATAACTGATAGAAATATTTTCACACGATAGAAAAGTTGAGTTTTTTACAGCCCATTAAGAGTTTTACTATTATAATACAATAAACCAGATGCTGGCTAAGGTTTATGACTAAGTAAAATTTCTTTTTTCCAATTTATTTTGTTAAACTTTTTAATAATTATCGACTAATGCCTAATGTCATAAAATATTTCAATAAAAGGGAAAAAATAAAACAAGAATCAAATTAATTATTATGAATCTTAACAATCGTTTGAATTTCAATAAAAATATATACAAACTGTTTAATATCAAGCTGACAGCTGCAGAATTGACTTTCAGGAATAAAAGAATAAAACCATTGTCAAGACATATTTATTCTATCATAAAGGCTTATTACAGTACACAATTTCAAGACACCCTTACCCTTACTAAGTGCGGTGGTATAAGCCTTAGGCACTTAAATTACATACAAGAGACCACGCCCACTCTGCAGTAAGAGCACTTAACATTGTGTAGTGTAATAGGCATTATACTTTACTATCCAAAATATTTTAACGAACCGTGTGTCTACCATAAAATTTTGATAAAGATTATTTAAATCCAAGTCAATTTGTATCCGCATGAAATAAATACTTAGAAACATTACACCTCGATCAGTTCCTTTATTCTTGGAATGTTGTTAACTATTTTCGTGGGTGTTTATTAATATTATGCTAACAGAACATTGATTATAAATGCAAGTGTATATTATACATGTAGTCAATTTTATTTTGAGAATAAGGCTTTAAATTATTTGCTAACTCATTTCAACAGATTTTTCACATATATTGTTTGTCCAAATATGAGTGAACCCAATACATATCTAGTTTTTTTTATATTTGAAGTAAAAAATAACTTTATAAAGCTATGTGCTTTTAAGCCACGATCATTGGCACTAAAGCACGCGCTTAACGATTAACCACTTAAGAGTCAAAAATTAGTTTTTTAATTATGATGAAAATATTGATTTATCTCAAAAAGTTTTGGATACGAAATCTATTTTAAATTTTACAAGTTTTAAAATGAGATTATCGAATGCCTTATTTTACTAGAACTCACTTGTTTATGACCCAATTAAAGTAAGAAAAAAATCTTACAAAAAATATTTTGTAGAATGAGTATTAAAAAATAAGTAGGTTGTAAAAAAATCAAAAAAAAAAATCCGTTTTACGCTTTTATAATTCTCAGTCTCAGACTTACTATTTAAACAAAATATAGATGTCTACAATAAAGTTTTTAAAATTTTTGTCTAAATGACAATTATTTAGTAGCCTAAAAAATACTACTGTCCTAGCTTAGGGTAATGAGATTAAGAACAACAAAGGTAGAAGCTTTTGAATATTCCTAAGGCACGTCCGCACTTCGAATCGCAATGAAACTTATTTTATAATCTTCGCAAGGCGACTCAAAGCGACTGGTGTTTTAGTCGCGCAGATGGAGTTAAAATCCCCGTGAAATCCGAAAAGTTTACCAAGAAATGCTACCGGTGGAGGAATCATTAAAGCTTTTTTAAGGGATTATTTTAAGTTCGACAGAATTGATATTCGCCACTTAGTAGTTATATAAGATCGAATTTTGTGATATCCCATTTTCGAACAAAACTTTATTCATTTAACATGTAGAGACTATTACATATTATATGTTTAAAAATTCACAGCTTATTATGAATGATTTTTTTTAAATATTATGCATTACGAAAATAAATGTTAAATGTGTTTATGGAGACTGAGAAAAGGAATTGGCTTAAACAAGGGTGTTCAAATGATTAAAAAATATATAAAA
The DNA here is from genome assembly GCA_022683975.1 of Rhyacophila evoluta. Lineage (NCBI taxonomy): Eukaryota > Metazoa > Arthropoda > Insecta > Trichoptera > Rhyacophilidae > Rhyacophila > Rhyacophila evoluta. Next base: position 1,607 of record JAGVSQ010011771.1, on the reverse strand, counting down.
TAAAACCCTGCTAGGCTTACTCTTTCTCAGATGGAAGATACTAATATTATATTTAATATTGCGATATAATTTTGTAAAATATAGCCCTCGTTTTATATTATTCTCTACAGGTCAGTTTTATGCTTTGAAATGAATAACAGGTGTGTTACAAATTCATCAGATAGTTATCAAACACATATACCAATATTAGTCAAAATTATAGATATTGAGCTCTTTCGATTATTGAGATATTTCGTTTTGATATTAAATGCAATGAATTATTGAAGGCAAGCAAACTGACTATCGACAATGTTAATTAGAGTGTGGTATATTAATTTAAAAATTCGTTGGATAAATAAGAGTTTTACCAAGTTGACGCTTTATAAAATATATAATACATTAATCTAAATTAAGAAGCTTTTATTTTTTTATGTACCTACTTCTAAAACTAGAACTATTTTCAACAGGTTAGAAAAATGGTTATAGTATTTAACTTTCACGTAAAAAAGCTCGAGTGAAACCCAATCAACTTAAATCGGAATAGATATTATTGTTTATATTAAATAGTTGACGATGGAATAATAACTTTTATATAAAACAAGTTTTACAAGAAACATTCTCCTACTATCACTAATAAGAGCGATATATTTTTTAGATGTTACCTTATCTAAGTCATCTTTGCTCAGGTGCCCTACATCAAATACTTCGTCGGAACTCACTCGAGAGAAAATCTATACACATACAAACGCTTTGAGTTATAAAACATTTTTCTGAAAATCTTAAAAAAGAATTCTCAAAACCATTATTTATTCTCGGCTTTTAGCTATCCACAATAAAAACAATTAATCACACAAATTGTATTTTGAAATCAAATCTCGCTTGCTTATAAATTTCAATAACTAGAGAATATACCAAAAAATGACGTCTTGTAAAAAAAGATAAAAAAGCAAGAAAAATAAATTCGGAAACACTTAGGTCCGCCATACTTCCTATTAATGTTTCAGACGTCGTGGCGCCTAGACTGCCGCAACGCAAAAGACGTCGTCCAGACATCATCCCATATCCGGAACTACGAGAGTAGAAATTTGTTTTTCTGGCACATTTAGGTGTAAATATTGATTTTCAATATACGTTTATAAATGTAATACAGTAAAAATATAATATTACTAAGGTGTGCTTTTGCAAATCTTTTTTTGTAAGACGCCATTATTTTCTATCGGACTTTCATAACGTAAGTTTGACATAAATATTATATTATTACGTATCTGCCATTTTAATCGTTAAAACATCATGTCATAGAACTATTGCATATCTATATATATATCATCACAACTTTGATGTATGCTAAGCTTATAAATTTATTTATTTATTTATTACACTTTGTAACATTACAAATTACAAGTTTAGTACGTTAACAACACGATACACATATAATTATAACGAAAATTTCAAAAACATTTTAAAACATAAAAAAAGAGTGAAAAAAATATATAATATAAATATATTTATATATATATATATATGCAGAAGAAAAAAGAGAGTGTCTACCAAGCAAGTTAGACAGACCCTATTATGATAATGTATATAATAGCATCCATCTAAGCTTGCTCTCACCTAGGTAGAAGATA
>JAGVSQ010011770.1:0-12034 GCA_022683975.1 Rhyacophila evoluta | reverse complement strand
ACCCAATGGGAATCCAGTCCTGCATCGTTAGATTTTTTTAAAAATCCAACACCAGATGGGGAATCGACCCGCATTCCCCGGATTGCTAGTCGCGCCAAGTATTAAATAAGTTGTTATTAAAATCAATTCAAGAAATGTAATTATTCCAATAACAATATCCTGCTCGTGGCTCGGTAACATGGCAACAGTTATTTTATAGCCCGCCCCGCTGCTGTGACGCGCCGGCCCTGGTCGCGTGCAGGGGTTAGCGCTGCAGGAGCGTTGCATTTTATTTAGTGAGGCCGCGTTATAATAAACCGCCTAAACTAAACAGCCCCAAGGCCGAGGGTTGTTGCGGCGGGTCGGAGGACGGTGCGCGGGTTTCGCGGGGGGTCGGTTGAAGTTAGGGGCGCGGTCATCGACCCGCGCGGATGAGACTTACCAGGCTTCCCCGACGCTGAATTTTGTTGCTCCAATCACAACTAAATTATCAATATATTCGTTTATAAAAGCAAATAATTTCATGACATTCGTGTTAGGCACGGAGATATGAGATCAAAAACACCGAGTTTTAAACATCAACTAGACATCACTCTAAAACTACGAAATTACAATTTTTTTTTGAATTTATTTTCATTATTATATTTTTCACAATCTTATCGGTATAATATGCAACCAATAAAACAAACCTTTTTTTTTCAAATTCAAAAAAAATAATACATTATTTTATATCATAAAGAACGTCACTGGATTATTTAAATATACATTTTATTACTGCAACCGAAAACCGACTTACTAAATTAATTTTAACTCAATCAGTCAATAATCCACCATACTATATAATCTTTCCACATATATATTTGTGGTGATTATTTATAAAGTAATTGATGCATAATACAATTATTTATGTTCAATAAATGACTACAGTTATAAAATTATTAAGATTGATTAATATTGGTAAAACTGCAATATTACTTTTATGTGTAAAAAATTGCACAGAGATTAACGTATTTTCATGATTTTTATAATTAGTTTATCTACATTGCTTTGTTGACACATTCTGTAATATTCAAATATTCGGCTGACAATTTGTTTTTTTTTTTTTTAATATCTATATAATAATTATTGATTCAAGCATTTACCGAATAGGCAACGTATTATTGATCTTTCGTTAGTTTGCCAATTGCATTTTTGGAGACTCCCCCGTAGTCTGTGCACTTGATGCAGGCGAATTCTGTCTGGGGGAAGAATTCAGTCATGAATTTAGACCGCTGACAAAAGCCAATGGCGTAAAGAGAGAACTGTTAAATATTCATTCATAAAGCTTATGATGACGATAATTGACACACATAATTGTATATAATACAAATATAATTGGCAATATTATTCTTCGAAGAACATTGGTCTCGTCTTCTTCGTAAACAATCGCTAGGACAATGTAATTAACCGTTTTCGGTGAGCCTTCTCAGTGTGGAGTTTTCTCCACGAATTTCTGAAGATAGTTTATTTAGTCAAATCAATAGATCGTCGCCAATATTGCAAGTAAGTTTAAGTCACTTTGTAAGGTAATTTTTATTTTTCCAATCTCTTGTTTCATTGGCACATTCGTATATTAACACATAATTTGTTCACGTTTTACAAACATACGTGTGAATACAAAAATGTGATAATGATACGAGAGATTGTAAAAAATAAAACTTTACTTTATAAAGTGAATTCAAACAAAACAATCAAGTTACGTGTTTCTCCAACATTGACGACGGTTTAAAAATTGATGACAGATGATTGATACCATTTTAGCGCACGCAAGTAATCGATGAAGAGTTGAAAATCATAATTATTATAAAGACTGATCATATGATAGTACTATTATTCAACATTTGAGAAATACGAGCACGTATTCAGGAAAAAAAACAACCATGACATCTGACATTTTGTTTTATCGCAAAACAAAAGGAAATGACTCAAAAACGAAGTGTTTACACTACGTAAAAGCAAGTATTTTTAAGTTTCTCTTTCAATAAATTAATATGATCCGTCTGGCACACCACTGTGATTCCAAAACTCGCAGCGTGCATCACGTCATGTGCATCGCACCCTACCCCTTACGTTGATACACCCACCGTCAGTGCAGTAAACAACCCTCGTGTGGCTATGAGAATGACACACATAATAAATGTACTGAGCATGTACGCGCGCGTACAGCATCGAAATGGCAATAATCGAATGTTCAGGCTGACACATCCACAATTATTCATTAAGTTATAGGGACATGTAATGAGCTTTTCGTCTAGGTAGTTCCCTAAAACGAAGTTTTAGCTGCGTCGATAAGAAATGTATAACGATAACAGTGTTAATTGCATAATTCACCATAATAGATGCAACATTCACCTGATTATTGTACATTGGGTATCAATACCCAATGCAATGTTTTTTTTGTATTCGATTAACAAATTGTCAATCGGAAACAATGTAGAAAAGTAAAATGTACTGAGTAACATTTTTGTAAACGTGAACAAATGAAAAGCCTCTCGTTGCCAACACCAACAAAAGAAAAACATCTAAAACGGTTTTTGTTTACAAGATTTCATCTTCCATTGCAGCGGCACGCAGTAACAGCGGATGCAATGCGCTTTCACAAAATTTCGGAGGCAAAAAGACGCCAGCGACCAGTCTATAAATAAATAAAATATTTTAGTGAGTAAGGAGCGGTGGGAGGGTCTGCGTATTCGAGGGCCGACGCACGGCTGTTCGGACGGTGATGAAGAAGGCAAGGAGCGCAGCGTTTCCTGGACCTAAGTCCTTCACCTCCCTCCGGCCCTCCCTTCACTTAGAAAGACTTGGATATCTGCGACGACCATTCTCTTTCGTCCGGTATTCGGTATCAAAATAATCGCCCATTCCACTGTTTCTCAAGTTATTATTATTAACCCTTATGAAAAATTGTGGGACAGCGAGATATAACATTGTATTTTATGTAAACAGAAAAACACATCTGAATGGTATTTACGATCATTTTTATAAATTTGACACATATCTATAATATGAATTTGAATGCATATTCATGATTTCATTCAATTACATATACTGATATGAAAGCTCAATTTCAGTGAGATTCCTTTAAATTATACTGTCATTTTATAAAAGCGTAGTAATATTACAATTCTATTTGGTGAAAGAAATCCTAGGAAAAAAATTCTAGAATTATTAGTTTACTTCACTGATTTCATTTGGGATATTTATGATAAATAGTTGCATTGGTATTACATTGGAACAGTTCTAACTTTATTTATTGGCGACACCCTTACACTAATTGCAAATCAATTGTATACATATTTATTATATGTCATGAGGGCAAAACTTGCGTTACAACAATGAAAAATATAAATTTCAATTAAGTATTATTTACGAAATAATTATAATTCCATAATATATATTTGTGATTGTTGTGACATACACGTTTTGAGTTTTTAATAGCTGGTTTTTATTGTACGAATATCAATATCTATAATACATTTATTTAGTGTCGCCTTTCTCCATTACATTTATTATATAAATTACGAGACTAGCTATAATGCAAACACAACCATGGCAACATTTAGCAGTTATACAATCAAATTATTTTAATTATTTGAATAAATAATATTTTTCATTTTAGTGAGTAGGGACGGAAACCAGCGGTCAGATACCTTACAATATACAACAGCTGGCACCAGGTAAAGAGGATATAACGGAGCCACCTGAACACTATTGTGTAATGATATGGTTTGCAACTCACAGCCCTCCTTGTGATTCAAATTACCACCATATTTTTCACAAAATATAATATTATACATAGAGTATGTTAAAAACACTCATTGCTTTGTCATCACACATTGTAATCAGATTTTCATATTCGTATTTCGTATTCATTGTTTGATTAATTCGCGGTTATTACAAGAAATAAAATTGTATATTATCAATAAAATAAAACAATATTTATTCATATATTAATTATATTTCTTTTTCATAAATATGGTTTTATTATTAAACGAATATAGTGGCATCGGTAATCAATCATATACTGCCATCTTTTGTGATACACGATTACTTTTTATTTAAATCTGCACACAGCGTGTACACCCGAGACGCAAACCGTTTCCACGCAAAGATGTATCGGACGCACGATAAATAGTGTCAGACTTTTACTTAAAATTAATAAATACAATCCTATTTTGTACATAAAATTATTTAAAAAAATAAATTAAAATGGTGAATGACTTTTAGTTAAATTTCAACGTAGAATTTACTAAGCAGTGAACATATTTCGTTTCTTTTTTTGTTTGTTTTTCAGTTCGGAATAAATGGTACAAGTTTAAGAAAGTAATTATCACAATGTAAAATGTACATATTAGTGAGTGGTGGAAGTAACTGTTAATGTGTGTTGTTATTTGATCTGTATTAAAAAATAATACTAATTATCGTGAATATGACATTTTCACAGTAAAAAAAAAACGCGCACACAGAGGAACACAATAATGTGTGTATTCTATCAGCGAGAAAGTTATAATAAACATAAATTAGTCATACATCAAATCTTAAAATGAAGTCTAGTGACGTATTCTCAAAAATTAAGATGCGACACAGCATAGAGCGACTTTGGCGTCGCATAGGTGTGCGTTCAAGTTAAATACATACAAATAGGAATGATATACGTATTGTCGATTGTGCAACACTATGTATTTCGATACTCAAACAAAAAAGGGCGTGAATGAGTAGTGTGGGAAACAATGTTTAAAGGAAGGCAAGTAAGACTGACTATTGACATTAATATTCTGCAGACGAAGAACTGACTTTTCTAAGCAGATCGAATGTGAGGGGATAAATGCCAACAAGTTTGCGCAATATAAAAATTTACATAGACAAAACCAGTTTTGCATCCATAATTATTTAAGATTAAGACGGTATTTAATAATGTGTAAGCCGTATGTATGTATGTATTAAAATCTTTAGTGTAGGTTTGTTTAATAACACAACAGTCAACACAAATATAAAACATGGATTTGTATGAAGGATATAGATACTATTTTTGAATCAGGTAATCATTTAACTGCATAATTTTTTTATTCCTATTTTTTAATAGGGTGCCCCTTTTTATGTTAAATACTTTTTTAAATTAGGACCCGAATACTTATTATCATACAATATTTTCTTAAATTTACAAAGATAAGGTAACTATATGTTTTAAGTTTTTTTTTTTGCTAACCAACTTACACCTTCATGATTAAAAATTTACTCCTAGATAACTTCGTCTTTTTATACAACGGAAGTAGATAAAAAATATTACATGGAACGTCTGGCATATTGAAATCTTACATTACCAGAAGCCAGACAAGATTAAAACGTACGTCTCCAATGAGCTGGGGCCAATGGACTGGGTAGCATTGTATTGGTTTGATAGGTTCAGGAAGATACGGCAATAATAATAATTACGGCATCTATTGTCTGTCCATAATGTCTTTGCCGTGTCATTCCACTCGATACTTTGAAATGTGCAGATATGTATTCAATATGATATACGTAATGGCTTTAATATAACAAAGTTATATACGAATTGGGCGTAACAAGACAAAGACATACTATTCGAGCCCAAATCAAATACATTTATATGGAAATAATTCTCTAAATATAAGGGGAATTTGTGTACCTATTTCATTATGAACATCTCCATATTATTGTTAATCAGTAATCAGTAAATTTAAAAAAAAACATGTAAAAAAATCAGATGGTAAAATGTTCTAAGAAAATCCTCGAGAAAGTATACATGACTGTTGCAATAGACCCGAACCGACCTTCATTTTCTTGAATGGTAATTAAATGACTATAAAAAATTTTAATCTTTGCCACCCATAAAAAAATATTTTGATTGATACACTATTATTTGATGCATTGACACACTGTTATTAAAATACGAAAATCGGATAATTTCTAATATAAAACAACACTTAGAATTTCGAAACAATAATTCAGATAAATCTGTTATTGTGTGCGTTAGCCTTTGAGTTGATTACAAAATAACTCATTTGTGATTAATGTAATTATTACGCCAAAAGATATTAATTACCATGCAAAGAAAATGCTATGAATAATTGCCAGTGTATAACTCTTTAAATAATTGAATTCAACTAAAAGTTGATGACGTACTGTATTTTATATTTGTTTATTATTTATAAATTGACACACGGGTCGGAAAACGGGATAAACCAACCCAATTTTGTTTAATTAGAAAAAAAAATAAAAAACATCGCGGCTTTATTACATAAGTATGCAATTATGTATGTAACACAGTTAATTATCGATGCGAAAATACACAAAATATTTTTATCGAAAACTAAACAATAATATCACTACATTTAGAGATATGTGTGTAATGTTGATTACGAACGGGTGTGATCGTGCTCATATAGGCAACTCATTTCCTGCGCGAATTGAATCGACAGGAGTTAGGTGAATAAAGCCTGCGGCTTACACGGTATTAATTCGACACAAGAGATTCACGAGATCTGCACAAAGATCGGACGAATGGTTACATTTTCAATATATATTACTGTGCCAATGGAATATAAATGATGTACACCTAAGATGAAATTTGGAAAGTAAAAAATACCTTTTTTAGAATAATTAATATTTTATATAATTTATCAATCAGAAGTAAGTATTTTAAGTATAATTGTAAAACACTTACCTACAAATCTAATGTTTTGTATCACCAATGACTTAAGAGCTATATCTGCTAATAATGTGTACACGTACCTGAAACAGAAAAAAAAACATTATTAAGTATATAGAATAACGATACAGTTCATAACGATACACTTAACAAGAAAAAAATTAATCGATGGTGATTGAGTGTAAGATTGTCAGTGAGTCCAGTGACAAAGGACTTATCAACGCCTGCACCGAAGAAGACAAAGCAATTTGATGAACTTTAGAAGTATACAAAAATTGGAAAGATTAATATATATCTAAAAGGAATGTGCTATATCGAACGAATGAGAAATGTCAAAGAGCGTGACATTACATGGCAATCGCTTGACTGTCCAGTGGCCTGTGTCTTACGTGACTATCTGTGCACCCTAATAAATGTACGGTTTTACCGCTTGTATAGTGTAAATGTATGGTCGTATTGGCGGGGTGATAGTTTCATGCGTTGTTCATAGAGCGGAGTAAGCCTATTATGTTTAACTTACAAAGACATCGTCAAAAGTAAACATATACAAACTTACTGCTATATTTTATATGGTCCTAAAACGTGAGACTGAAAATCTAAATATCAATAATTGAAGTGACATCAGGTTGTATAGAATATTTTGAAAAAATATAACATAATGTAAAAACTTTTAAAAAAGTGTGTCACGCATAGAGTTAGATTTCTAAAGTGATCTTGACATTAAAAACTTTCATTCAATTTTATGTTCAAATGTAAATTTGTTACAAGGAAAATTTCGCCGAAACTCTTAGCAGCATGAGTATTATATTTGCGATATAAACTAAAATATATGTTAAAAATAATACCACAAATTACGAGCACATCTAGAATTCTTTTTGAAATGTTTCCCAAACCTGAAGTTCTATTTATTATAAGACTATGAAGTTCAATATTTAAATAAGTGTGTTAATTAATACGAAGTTACAGCTGTTAATTTAATAATGGTTTGACTTGACTTGGTTTCCAAAAGATCCACAGAAAATCCACACGCCGATGTCGGTTCACCATTTCAGCCGAAGCTGGGTATATGACGAAATAATTTTATATCGTGGTAGCAAATATAATCAAAATCATTAGCATTCAAGATTTACTCTCTTTCAGTAACGAAATAATGTGAGATCGTTTCATGCGTGTGTGTGAACAGGTCGTTTCTAATCGTTAAAGAGAGGTTGCTCAGTGTTAGGCCGATAAATGTATTTTTCGATAAATATGCCCCAATGGCAAAAGTATTCGCAGACCTTAACCTTTTCAAACAAATTCATTAATCCATTTCAATACGTCAACATTTGAAAGACTAACGAATGACATTCAGACCGTTTTATCACTCGAGATTTGATTAGTTCTCCAAAAACATTGAACTAAAGTTATGATAATTAGATATGCAAATGCTTTTCTGCGAGGAAAGTCCTTGGAAATTATCACTTTGTTGCCTTCACAAAAAAGATGTTAAAGACACACATTATTTTTAAGATGTGGAAAAAACAAGGCAACAAAATAACAAAAACAACAAATCAATTCAATTGAGAACAAAAACACTAACTGATGTTTGTTTTGTGTTTTTGCATTCTTTTGGGTGACAAGACTGACAAGTGTATACATTAAAAAATAAAAAGTTAATACACACATGTATATCAGCTATACTGTGACCACATTAACAACGTTCGTCATGGGACGGCTAGTACCATAATCAGCGTTGCAAGATTCGTGAATTATTGTAAGGTGTGAGATTGAATTATGAATAAAGTCATATTATTATTACATTACATGTTATTTCGGAGGACCCCGAACTGTCGGAGAAAATAGATAATCTTTTGAAAACGCATTGGTCAATAGTTGAACTAATGACACCACATAAGCACGAAATCAAAAAACGCTTTTAGTAGCCAAAAACGTCGAAAAAGTCGTATTTTCAAATATTAGGAAAATTTAAACCAAATAACGGGTTGTAAAATTCTAAGCGCTTATTAAATTACAATAGAAATGGGAATGTTTTCACTGATTTTCCACAAATTGTATGAAAGGCATATTGAGTCTTTTAACAATCGTCAATTCAGTTACTGAATTAATTATTGTTTTAACTCTGACTTGAAAACAACGATACATTATAGGTATCGCTGTTCCAGACTACAGCGAAGAAATTGTTGTTCATTGAAATAATCAGAAATCGAACAGTAAATTCATTCACAATATAAAGTTTTTCTCGTATTTTAAGAAAGCAGTATTTTAGTTTCAAAAATTAGTGCGGAATCTGTTGTTGCATATTAGTTAGAAAAATAACCGTGGCTTTAATGATGTTTCGGAAAGAAGAAGCGCTGCATTGACATACGATCGGTTTCTCGACTTCATTTTTACTGTTGACATGGCTAACAAAGTCTTCTCACATAAATAGGTAGCCGAAAATGCGGATAGAAATTTAATGATTGGTAACTTAGACATGGATATTCTTCTCCCATCGATATCCAAAACTGAGATGATTATTTTTAATATATGTATGTACACCAAAGTGGCATCAATTGATTGACAATTTGATGAGGTTTTTATTTTCTCAAGCACGGAGAGATTATTAACCCATAGATTGCCATTATCTGGGTAGCAGTAATGATTAAAAAAAAAAAAATCTCTCAAATGTTGACTAATTATGTTTAAAATTATTTTTGCGTTTGCGTCAGGTACAAATATTTTACCGGCGATTAGGAAACCCTTTACCAATCTCTTAATCTTTGAAGAGGATGTATAAATACATAGTTATGTTTTGGTGTTGTTGTGTTGGAAAGGGCCACGATTTGTGAAGAATAAATCGTATATATTTGACATAATTCAATTTAAATAATAAAATTAAGGTATTACATATTCATTAATTAATTATACATGAAAATATTGAGTAATCTATTTTTCATACAAAATATTGATTTAATATTTACTACAGAGTATTTGCCATAGTAATTCATTCATAGTAACTAAGTACTCATAGAATATCCAAATAAATACAAAAACCAAAACAATGTGTATTTTGAGACATTTATTCCGGTCCTTGGCCCAGGCATCAGAAACTTTTGTGTCTCCGAGGTTAACGTGCGGGTCCAGCTTCCGGGGAGTGCGGGTTTGATTAGCACACATATTACATTTTTAAAATCTGAAAATGTAGGACTTGAAGAAGCCCATTGGGTTGAGCATTTGTCTGATAGGCAAGTTCATTAAAATAAATTGTCAAGACATGTTTATAAATAGCGGAGATCTATAAACCCCACTTTCAGAGCGAGCACGATAAAAAAAAATCACTGTCAATACAATTGGTAAATATGCTGGAGTGTAATCAGTAGATAATCATCAAGTATTTTCTGTTGATTATGATAATAATTTTAATGCGTGTTTATTATATTATTTGGATGGCACAGTTTGTGAGATAGCAGGGTAGAAACGTATTAATTTATAATTTATAAGACATCGCCTCGCAACTATCGCGAGCGTTTTGCGGTTATCGAAATTCAGTTCACAGGTCAAATAGCCTCCCCTCCGCTGGTTCGGAGAGACAAATATTATCGCGAGTAGGTAAGTGGCCTTCTGCATTTTAAGATGTTCACCTTCACGTTTAAAATTTAAAATCAAAATTTTAAGCGTTTTCGTGTTTATAAATAGCCATACTATCATGCGTTTTTTTACTATTGATAATAAATGAAAATAAATACGATATCTTTGAAAAAGTCACACCGAGGCTGCAATCTGTGATAAGAATTGACCAGGGCTGTATTTCGGGTGATATTTGATACAAGACCATACATTATTTGGATGTTGTTTTTGGCAGTGTAGAAGAAAAAAAATGAGACATACATACAAGATCAATTATGACAATCGAAAAGAATCAAAACACTAGTAGGTATGAGCAAAAATAAAAAGTGAAATACATGAAAAGATTATTTCATTACTTCCTACGCAAATTCATAACGAATAAAATACAGTAAAAAATTCTTCTTACAATTTTCATCAAACCCATTAGGATTATAAAATAGATATTTATGTTAATTCTAATATACAAAAAAACGAGATGTGATTTTACCCAATGGCTTGTGTATTAGGTTGGCAATTAACCCTATCAAAAATATTTCTCCTCACTTAATATCCACGTTTTTCACATTCAAAGCAGATAAAAAGAACAGTATTTTACGGTTCACACGGTAGTGCAATATTAGATATAAATATGGTATCGGTGAAAATAATCATTCCTCTTTCATTGGCCGATCAAAAAAATATTCCTAAATTATAATAAAAAATAACCAACCTACACGCTTCATTGTATCAATTAATTATATTAAGTTCAAATATTCAGATGGAAGGTCAAATGATGAAACTGGAAATGTGTATGGGGAGTACCAAGGTTACACGCAATTTTTAGATATTGCAATAGTAAGCCATTTTCATTAAATACTAAATATTTAATATAATGTATCGAATAATATAGTAGTTTGATAAAAATGTAATCGTCATAAGTAGAGGATATTTGATAGATGGAAATTAATATGATATCAAAATTCCTTGGATAAAATGTGCGCGATTGATAAGTATGTTTCTGTTGAGAAAAACAAGGTTAGTAATACTAAACTATGACAATAATAATAATGATAAGTAATCATGGCTATTGAGACGAGAAAGTTTGTTGACCCCTAACGAAATTAAGAAAAAATGTAACTGTAAAATAAGTGTTGTCATTCACTGATAAAACCGAGATACATTAAAATTGTTTCAGTTTTCGAAACGTTCACGGACTGTCATGTACCCTCTCCATTAGTTCAAGTATACGTAGATAAGTGTTACCTACAGTGATATATTATATTAATCAGCAGTTTCTTCTAATGGATTTTTTAATTGTCAAATGTTTGACTATGTTTGAAAAAATAACTGTATCATAATAAAGCTATCTTTCTTTATTATTTGCTTGGTTATACTTCTAGTCAAATTGGAGATCGGAGGTGACAATCATATTCAATGTACAATTACTATGACCACCTCTAAGTGATAACAAAAATGAATAAAAGTAAACATAAAACAATGTGTTTTATATTTTTGTTCTCATTTCAATATACATTAATATAAATTTAATACAGCGTTCTGTAATACCTACATGCAAATGTATTTTTTTGGAAAAGAATTGGACAACTATTATATTTCGCCTTTGATTACTAGATCAGGGTTTTCCAAACTAGTGTTACTATTTACACGTGCCAGCGGCAGTGTTGAAATAATGAAAAGAGATCTTTTTAATATTTTCGACTGATGATGCTTGATGGAAATTGATTTTAAATTCTAAATTAT
>JAGVSQ010011769.1:0-12034 GCA_022683975.1 Rhyacophila evoluta | reverse complement strand
TGATAAAATAATTAATAAATAAATACAAATATTTACTTTAAATTATAATAGCTTGTTATTAATGTCATTTATTTTCGTACGAATAATATAAGAAATCAAGATAGTTAGTTATCCTCAAAAAATAATATCTGCCAAGAAAAAGGAAAAAACCTTGCTTTAAAAGCTATGCGCTCAAAAATATCCTGGATATAAAGTTAGGTTAGCTTTAATAATAACAAAGCATAGTTATGTAAAACTCTGATGTATGGAGTAAAAATGAACTAGGGATAATATTTAAGTCGTTCAGATCTGCATTAATACCAAGGGGAGGAAAAATTGTTCATTGCAAGTCGACTGTGGAAAGGACAGAAGATGTTACCCTCAACATTTAGAAGCTCTTATTCGATAATCAGAATTTGTAACACTTAATATACGTTCTACCAAAAGGGTGTAAGCTGAAAAATGCGAATTATCTCTAAACTTAGATTTTAAGTTTGAAAAGAGGATGTTCTGTGAAATTTGCAGCCACAACAAAGAGCTTCCAATTAATTGATTTTATTGGTTTTTCGTCAATAACTTAATAAATGATTATCATATTGAGTAAATACAACATCAGTTTTATCTCGTGCACTTCAAGGCTATCCATTTGTAATTTTTGACTCATTAAATATTTTTTTTTGTGCCTACTGTAAAATTTGTTACGTGTAGGTAACGTCCTTTTCCATTCCCACAATCGACGTTATAATGGGCCAATTAAGACAAATACTCGATTTCGAAGAAATTACAGCTCCATTAAATAAAATATAAAAAACATCTGAGTGACAATACGGGTGCCGATACACTTTGTTCGTTCGAGTTGCAAGATCTTTTCATGTTAACAGAAAAAATATGTATGAAATTACATAGATTTTGTCGGATCCGCAGTATTATTTCATATTACCGGTTTTTCACATTAAGCGTTTTCATTTTAAGGGGTTTCCATTATATATATTATAAATATTAAATATTATGTTTGTTTATTGTTTGTTCGTACCTAATACGACCAAGCATATCGTTTGTTTAATTTTTTTCATATTATTTATATTTCTTTGTATTTTTACTGTGCTCTTCTTGATGGAGAATAATATAACTGTATTATTTGAAGATGCCAGCTAATTGAATTTAGGATGTAACATATTTATTTTCTAACATTCTTCTTGTAATTTTTTTTGTATTGGACGCAAGTAACAATATTATTTGGTTAATATGGTAACAAGAGACTTAATTAATTTGTTATAATAGTATGTTTAACTGAGAATGTGTCGTGCAATAGACATGTAAGCCAATTAATTAATTACCCAATCAAAAGAGTCCTCCGATTCGTAGATATTGCGCTGGGATTTGTCCATCTCTGAAGGTTCCACCTTGATCATTCGACTGCTCTCTGTACTCACCTGGAACAATAAATAAACATATTTTAACATTTAGAAATTTAAAAATTAAATATTATATATAAATATCAACTGTGGAAAGGGAAAATAACGTACCCCACAATGAACAAACTTTACAGAAGAGACAAAAAAGTAAATTGAATGATTTTGAGACAAGTCAAAATACAAACCTTTAAATGCATGTAGACTAATTGTGGTATTTTATTTACCGAATCTGATGTAGGTTATTTTAAAATTGATTTTTTCGATAGTCACAATGTGTACAAGTTAATACACGTTTTATCAAAAGGATGTAACCTTAAATTAATATTTAAATTTGACTTTCAAGTTTGGAAACAGGTAGGTCTGTAGAATTTGCAATCAGAAAAAAGAACTTCAAGCACATCAATTTTATTGGTTTTTCTTAAATAAATTAATATCATATTGAGTAAATGAAATACTAGTTTTTGTATTCATGCACCTCAAGGTTATACTTACGTAATGTTTTGACTGGCTCAAATTTATTAAATAAACGTTTTTTGTGCCTCTTGTAAATTTTGTTATATATGTGTCTTTTTTCGTCTTTTTTCCTTTCCACAGTCGATATATATATATAATCATCGCAGTACGATGTAGGAAAGTATGTAAATATAAGTATTTATTTTTTTAATGATATATTTATAAAAATACACGATGAAATTAAGATTAAAAATAAATTCGAATAGAGAGCAAGTCAACTTGAAAAAATATATATAAATACATATTTATATATATATATATATTTTAATGTCAATTTTATCACAAGTAGAACATGACATATATTTTTTTTTCTATCATATGGGACTGTTTTGAAGATATAGCATATTACCCGAGTTCTTTTTTTGTTGGATAAGTGCAGAATCTACAATTCTTGGTGCTCATATACACATTAGCAAAGTTATGCCCGATTCTTTGATAAAACATTTATTTTTATTTCGTCTGATAAATATTTATGTACTTATGTATTAGTAATGAATAAATAGCTCAATTAAATACAACCAGACTTATATAATATAATTAGACAATTATATAAGTATAAAAACACAGAAATGTTGCGCATGGGAACAATTGAAAAAATCGCTGTCATATCGGTGTAATAAATCGTTGGATTAATCAATATCAGCACAGTGAAGATGCAAGAAATTTAATTTCATTAGGGTTTGACCATAATTTACGCATAATGTACGTACATACCATTTTGACAATCTTTATAATTTTTAAAATATTATAAATTTTATTTGCAATGAAATGTTCTATTTTTGAAAGAATATC
Organism: Rhyacophila evoluta; assembly: GCA_022683975.1. Classification (NCBI taxonomy): domain Eukaryota; kingdom Metazoa; phylum Arthropoda; class Insecta; order Trichoptera; family Rhyacophilidae; genus Rhyacophila; species Rhyacophila evoluta. The sequence continues at coordinate 9,335 of JAGVSQ010011769.1, read as the reverse complement.
GTAAATAAAAACAAATGATCTCAATATGAGATGCAACGTTCCATTTTTAAGTAAGTTCTTGGAGCATTAAAAATTAAATAAAAACAAAAAAAATAAAACATTTAAAAATGGAACACGTTATAAAATTGTATCATATACGTCAATATAAGTCGACCATTGTTTGAAATTACATCCAAGTTCTCGTATATTTGAAAATTAAAGTGGAACCAGTCAAAAATTAGCTCATATCGCCCTCATTAAGTGTACAAGTTATGTTGGTTAATCTCCGGGATATTCATTTGTTTATATTAATGGATAATATGTCTCCGCGGTAGCGTGGTTGATACCGTGCGCGCCTAGCAATCTGGGGAAGGCGGGTTCGATTCCCCATCTGTCGGATTTTAAAAATCTAAAAATACAGGACTGGCTGCCTATTGGGTTGAGCAATTGTCTGACACACGATTCTCGTGAAAAATAATCTGCCAAGACGTCTTCACATTACGAAGATCCATATACTCCACTTTCGGAGTGGATATCTTCACACTGTGTAGATTCATACGCTCCACTTTGGGAGCAAACGTGATTAAAGAAAAAAATAAAGATATACAGATAGTGTCAATGTATTTTGATACTTTTTTATTGTCAGGCCATTTGAATAATATATGTATGTATATTTTTAATCATAATTTTGTGTTTCAACAACTGTTTCAATTCTGATAATTGTCAAGACTATAATAATTACAGACAACATTCAAAGTCGTATACGTGATAAGAATATATACAGTGGTGGATGTAGCACCCGAGAGGCCATAGGTGCCACACAATTATGAGGCCCCTATTTCCCAGGCGCAATCTTTATTTGTCTACACTAGAACTTTGTGATTTCTTGTTTTTTTTTACATCTCGCACTATATAAAATTTATATATTCGCACTTTCGCGCTCTTATTTTCAATCTAGTATGAAAACAAAAATGAAACATATGGAAATTTGGCGAACGATGCCGTTTTGAAAAAATCCCACACTCAAAAAGCATAAAATTCGGCCGTATTTTTAGGGACCTTCGTTATCCTGACACCCTCTAACAGAGTGCAGTTGGTCTCGTTCGCCCTGTAATTATCCCTGGCCCGCTAATTACAATATGGCGCCAAGTCGGCCGGTCCACCGCCGCCCTCGGCCTCCTGTCTCTCGGTGGCTGTGCACAACAGATCTAGATGGCACTGGACTTTTTCAAATTGCTTTCCAGTTTTTAATTTGAAAACATTTTTTTTGCAGCCATCAACCGGCTGTTGGCGTTTTATTTCAAACGATCTGAAGAAATTTGGATGACTTAGGTAAATAATAATGTGATTAATTTATCAATCTTAATTTTATTTGATGTTTAACAAATACACACATCGCTTCATCGATACAACATTAGTACTATCAACATACAACGTGTTTTGGGTTATAAATGTAATTTCAACCAACAAATGTGACAGAATAGTAGGATATTTAGTGCGTTTTTTCGTAACATATTTCATTTTGATATATATCGACTAATATGTATGATAATATCCTAATTGTTACGAAAATGTAGCATCCGATATTCGATAAAATAATCTATATTTTAACAATAAATACCAATTTTTGTGTCTGTAGTCCATTAGACACAAATAGCGTTGGCCATTACTACATCCATTTGGGTTAAAAATCAACTTATATGGACAGCCAACTTAATTGCGAATGCCTTAAGAGAGTCTGAATCTGACCTGCCTGCCTATTTTTCAAGCCGACCGATCGTCAGCGTCCCGGATGGCCACTAAATATTATCTATAGACTGTATTCGGCGAAGTTACAGGATGCCCTGGGAAGACGAAAGAATACTGGTGAGTGACAGTGATTCTTGGAGGTGGCACGTGGTGTTCATATTCTCCACTTAGGGAGCGGACATGGAAGAAGAAATTAATTATGTGAACGCAGTTTTAACCGAACAGAATTTTTCCTAACAAAAAGCAAGAGAATGGGCGGTACTTTGTAGTGCTTTCTCTTGTAATACCCACAAGGTATCCGCATTAGTTATTTAAATGGTTTATAACCTAGAATGCGGTGGTATAACGAACGTGAGGTTCCATTTAAAGAAGTGCTAGAAGTGTCGGAGGAACAGCTTATAAAGGCCGTGGTTAATAGCTAAAAGATCTAAGGGAGCGGACGGGGCAACCTTATATTAGACTAAAAGTCATGCAGCGACGCTGGAACTGGCTGTGGCATGTACTACGGATGATACTGGAGATCTTGAATCTTGCTTGTCTCTTTTTCCGACAGATGGAATTCCAGCGACTTGGAAAATCGTTGGGTACTTACTATCCACAAGATATACTCAGCAAAATTGAAGAGTTCCGGTATGACTTAGGAGGATACAAGGCGGCTGACAGGCGACAGAGAATTTTTAAGGCATCATGGAGTGGCTATATGCTCCGCATAAGGAGCGGGTATAGAAGAGGGAGAAGAGTATAATTTGTAGATACGAAATCACGATGACTGACCGATCTGACAAGCTTGCGAAAATTTTCCCTTTCAGCTAACATATCGGGATACTCCCTGGATTATCATCCTTCAATTTTTACATCACAAGTAAGTAGGAGATTCTATAAGCCCAAACTGACAGAATCTGCAGGCGAAGCCATCATGGCCATGAAGAACTGGACAGTCCGGCGGTTTGAAATCAATTTGGTTATCTCCATGCACTGCCATTGTGCATTCTAATTTTAATTTTAATACAATTGTGATTATAATTCAAAATCAAAGTCATTTTCTTCTACCATAAGTATATCTTATGTGAAATTAGCAGAAAACATCAATGTTCAGAAAGATGTTTGTATTTTTTTGTGGTTTTAGCAGTTTTTTTTCACTTACCTCTGTATAATTATTGTGAGCTGTGTTCAAAACTGGTTGCGGGACGCGCCCACCTCTCTCCTGATGATAATATGTGCAATTCATCGCTAGGCAATAATTAATTGTTTCGGTAGATTATTAAATTTGATCAGAAACACAATATCTCAATTAATATTAACACATGTCATCCTGACGTACGACAGCGAACATATTGTAGATTGGATTAATTGATATTGGCAACACTTATATTGTTCACGTCAAAATAATGACATTTCCCATAGACAACTTATTGTCAATTAAATAAAAAATTGATCATGACATATAGCACAATCAAATTACTAAGCCAATACACACAATAATTAATTGCAATATTATATTGATTAAATCAATTAAAAATTAATTATATCGATTTTGTCAAAGATATTGTTTTTAAAGTAATATTAATCTTTTACATAATCTTCACGTATTTATCAGTCTCCGTTTACATATCTTTTGTACAGACAATACACATATTTTCCTGATATTAAAAGACGAAACCCGTGCTAAAAACAAAATTTCATAGTTTTTAAAATACGTTTGATTAGGTTAGAATTTACTTGTACACTTTATTTTATGATTGTAAATATATATACTAATGCATATAAAGAATTTGATGGAATCTTTTTTATTTATAAAAAAAGGTTAAGAAACAATATTTATTTTTATTTTAAATACCGTTTTTCATAAATTTTTGTTTAATTGCGAATAGTTTAGGACAATATTTTGCACAAATTCGTAGTTTATTTCAATGATTAATTAATATATTATTTTTAATGTATTATTAATATATTATTTTTAATGTATTATTAATAAAACATAGGTGACTATTTATAATTGGATAAATTACACAGAAGCTGGCTACATTGTTTTAAGCGTAACAACCTAGGGTAGGTAAAAAAACCGCGGAAAATTTTGGGTTATTTCAAATTCAGAACGGCGCGAGCACGTGAACGTCAGCAATTAAACCGCGCGCGAGGAAACTTCGAGACTAATAATAATTTCATTGTAGTATTGGAAGGATGTTGTGTGGGTGAAGTGCGCGGGGGGACGGATGGCGAAGGGGGATTAGCGCACACAATAAAGGATATGTACGCATATATTATTTTGACAATCTCTATAATTTTACAAATACTATAAATGTAATTGTAATGGCATGAGACGTTCTATTTTTGAAAAAAATATCGAAAATAAATACGACTGATTTTATTATGAGATGCAACGTTCCATTTTTAAATAAATTCTTCTAGCATTAAAAAATAAATAAAACAAAAAAATTAAAACAGTTAAAAATGGAACACATTTCAAAATCGTTTCATATACATCAATATAAGTCGACCGTCGTCCGAAATTAGAACTAAGTTCCCGTATATTTGAAAATTAAAGTGGAACCAGTAAAAGATTAACGCATACCGCCCTCATTACATGGACTAGTTATGTTGGTTAATCTCCGGGATATTCATATTATTTATATTAATGCGTAAACAAATCGAATATATGTTGGGGGATCTTCAATAGCATTGAGTTTGATCACTGTTTTTGATAAAGCACCCACATTATTTTTTAAATACCATTTTCGACACAGTATTCTTGATAATTGATACATTATTAAACCTACACATGTACTTTTCATAATTATCCCCATTTCTAACATTCAGGCATACATTGTAATACCAAGAATTAAAATATATGGATCTGTATTTGAATCTTTAATATAAAGGCAAAATTTTAAACGAATGGCTACCAAATAGTCCTCGTAAAATATTGACATATTTTCGGACTGTAACATTGTATATTATAATATATTTCACGTTTATTTATTAGAAATATGTTAAAGCAAATTATTATTTTGAAGTAAATAAAAGAGAAACGCGATATATAGGACTGCGTGGTATATAATAATATCATACATTCGTTTGACTGAAGTATGAAAATGTAGTAAGCTGAATGTACTATAATACTGTTGACTAGATAACAACCGATCCTCGTAGTATTAACAATCTCTCAATTTACGTTTTCAGATTGTGAAGATATATATGCTCCACTTTCTGGACGTACATTGTGTAAAAAAGAAATGTCTTTGTCGTAATTATAATAATTATACTCGTAACTACAGCGTATATGAGCTGAAAGAAAAAAAATAAATAAAGAAGTAATTTAATTTATTTTATTTCTAAATTCATTTAATCATTCGTAACCCTTGGCGACTCCTCCCCGCGACCTCATTGGTTCCCGCCCACAATGACTATCCAATCAACAGCGATTAAAACACGTTTTCCACTTTCAAAATCTAATAAACACATGAACATTCATGGTAGACGTTATCATTTATGAACCAATATGGATTCCACGACATTCATTTTTCCGTTTGATGTTTAATTAAAACCACTAATAAGCACCATATAGTTGTCTTATTAAATCCAACGTTAATTAACCCTTTCAATGAAGGAATGATAAAAATAACTAATTCTCGAGTTAATTAGATATCTGGTGATATCCGCCTTCTTGTATTTTAATGAATATGTACTGCGAAAACCGAACAAAAATTATTACATATTAAATTTAGAATTGCAGTGGTTTTCAAACTAATTAAGCACGTGAGATACGTAATTAGACACAAATCACACGAACTACACTTTTCTTATACGTCCGCTCCAAAAGTTGAGCAAATAAATCTCAACAGTACGAAGATTAACAATCCAAAATTAGAGTATATGCTAAAAATTATATTGTCAGATTTTAAAACAACATTGATTGTCAGCCAATTGATAAACCTATTGGGTACCCAGTAAAAAGTAAAAAAGTAAAAATTATAACACTTAGAAGATTTAGCATAGAGAAATAATTTGGTATAGTTTTAGTTTTGGTTATAGTTATTTATATTTAAATGTATCGACTGTAGAAGGGAAAACGGGCGTAACTCTTAATTTTTTAAGACTTGTAGCTTTATTTAAAAAATCACAATATATATATAGTCTAATACGCGATTTATCACAAAAACTTAATCTGTAAAAAATTGTTCTGTGTGTATATTATTTAAAACATTTGTTTATTACTATTTCTATGTGAATTTTTTTTGTGTTTGTCATGGAATCCAATATACAAATTACTCGTACAGTTGATGTGATGAATTTTGATACAAATAAGTCTTTGTCTTCCATATTCACTCGCTATGTGGAGCATATGGACACCAAGTGCCGTCTCCAAGAATCCCTGTCATCCGCCAGTATTCTTGCGTCCTCCCAGGTCATACCTACATCCCGTAACTCCACCGAATACAATATTTATATAATATTTAGCGGCCTTCTGGGACACCGATAACTATTCGGCTTGAAGAATGGGCAGGTAAGGTTCAGTCTTTCTTGAGGTATCCGCAATATGTGGCTAAGCCAGGTCCAGCGTAACAGTTTCACTCACTGTCAGTGATAAGTGCCTGTATGGTCCGTTCTCTTATCTTTCCATTTCGAACGAAGTCATATGTCCAGTTGAAATTGGAACTTTATTGAGGCATCCGCAATATGTGGCCGAGCCAGGTCCAGCATAATAAATAAATAACAAATAAGTAATTTACAATAAAAAAGGCATTTTTCTAATCATTATTATTAATGGACGTTGCCATTAGATGTAAGCCCAAACGGTCGATACATCACTTAATGGAGCGTGCCCTCCATTGTCGTCATAAATAATCATAACTAACGACAAAACACGGTCAGGATAATGAGGTGGGCTTGCATCTACTCCTCCCACCCAGTACAGCTGTTCCAGGTGGCACACCACCCTGTCCGACCTCCCCAATGTCCCAATATTCCCGGCCCCTCCCTCGACCGGAAAAGCGTCTCATGTTTCACCTACGCCCTCTGCTTTGCTACCTCTGGACAAAAGAACAGATGAACACAACACGAGCCGTTCCGGATTGATCTAAACTTATACAGCGTTCACTATTTTTTTATTATCCAACCGATTAATCTAGCTTGATTTATTCCGTTGACAATTATTTGTTTTTATTAACGGGAAATAAATATTGGTACTAGGTATGAAACCATATACTTGAATATGTTGTGTTCCGCTTCTTATACCACGTTCGCTCTTAAAGTAGAGCATATATATCTACAGTGTCAAAATATCCACTCCGAAAGTGGAGTATATGGATTTCTTCAATGTGAAGATATCTTGACGAATTATCTTTTACGAGACTTATTTGTCAGACAATTTGTTCAACGCAATAGGCATCCAGTCCTGCATTTATGGATTACGAAAAATCCGACGAATGTGGGTATCGAACTCGCATTCCCCGGATTGCTAACCTCTACGTTACCGAGAAGATATTTTGTATAGTATATTGAAAGTCATAAAGCTTTATCTTCTTAATAAGAAAGTTTAATCAGTGGCATAACTAAAAAATCAGAGCCCTGGAGCAAGTAAATATAGGAATCCTATAGTTTCCTTCTTTTAGATCTTACGCTTCTTTCGCGCCCTCTTTCAATTATGTACCTGGAGCAGCCTGCTCTAATTACTTCTTGGTAGCTACGCCACTAGATTTAAAAATAATAAGCTAATAATTAATTATACAAACTTATAGTACGACAGCAAAACATACAGCGCTTTGACCATAGTTATCACCATACACGATTAATTGTGTGTATAAAAAATCTTCAGCACTAATGAAGTATTTATAATTTTTTAATGTCATTTAAACTAAATATCAAACGATAGAATTCGCTGTGTGTTGCGTTTATTGCAACGCACACAAGGCCAAAGCTCCGCAACAAAAAAGCTGCATATAAAAGCTTCCATCACAAATCACGACAGCCTTTCACGTGGTAACAGCGAATAGAAAAAAAAACTGATACACATTGTTGGAGCGCTCTCACTCCTTGCCCATTGTGTCGTGTCAATGGCTGTCCGGGGTGGGAAATGCGCCCGGGATTTACCGGCTGTAATCAAATACCCTTTTCCGGTGAGCGCCATTGTCGCCCGTTCGTTCGGGGGGATGCCACGACTTCATAATGTGGATACTTGTCAGTGGATAAAGAGAACCAAAAAAGAGGCGTTCTCTGCTACTGTTGTTTGAAAGTTTATTCCGTTTATTGAATTTTGCATCACAGGTAAAATTAATACAATAAATCTAAAATATTTAATAGAAAATACTTTTTTTACACTATGTCTGTTCCAAAAGTAAAACACATCGATTGTATAAAGTAAAAATGACGTAACCCTTAATTAAACAAAATAGCTTTTATTCGAATTTTTATCAGAATCTATACAACTTAATACACGTTCTATCACAAGGATTAAAACTGAAAATACCAAATCAGTGTCCGAATATAGCTTTTAAATTTGGAAAAAGGATGCCCTGTGAAATTTACTACCAGAAAAAAAGACTTCTATCTAATGAATTTGACTGTTTTTTTAGATTAATTATTAAATTAATATCATATTGACTAAGTAAATCTGTCAAGACGTCTTCATGTTGCGGAGGTCCATATACTCCACTCACGGAGTGGATTTCTTCACACTGTGTGGATCCATATGCTCCACTTTGGAAGCGAACATGGTATAAAAAATAAAATAAAATATAGCACCGGTTTCATTCATTTCAAGATTATGCCTATACATATAATGTTTTGACTTTGGTTCAAAATCATTAAATATACGTTTTTTGTACCTCCCATAATATTTGTTATATGTGGCTTACATCTTATTTGCTTTCCACAATCGATATAGATATAAATTTTTTGAAGATGTTCTCTCTGATAATATAGTTTGTGGATATCCGCAATGTGAATACACCTATTCATAGAATTGAGCGAATTTATTGCTCGACCCCTGGGAATCCAGTCTTCAATACAACGGACTTCCCTTTTACACGGTAGATACTCTCCACGCAATACCGTGTAAAAAAGTTTGCACCGTGTAAAAAAAAGTTAGGTGTATTTCGATGTTTTTAAATCCGGCAGCTGTGGGATTTGCTTATAACCCCCGGCAATTAAACCCGCACGTTTATCACTGGGTGAAAATACTATAATCAACTAACGATAAATGTTTATCTACCATCCAAATCAATTTAGGATGTTATTCTGTTAAAAATTCAAATGCATAAGAATATTATATAGAATAAGCTTGGTCTAATTTTAATGTACATATATATATCGACAGCAATAAGGAAAAATAGACATAACCCACACAGACCAAATTTTACAAGAGGCGAAAAACGTATTTTAAATAATTTGGGCCAATGTCAAAATGTTAAATAAACACAACCTTGGAGTACACGAAGACCGATAATGGTATTTTATTTATTTAATCTGATATTAATTTAATATGTTATTTAAGATAAATCAATCAAATTGACGTGCTGAACGTCAATTTTGCGACCATAAAATTGTATATTGAGTCGACTTATGCGTGGTCTTATTGATAACTCTGCCGCTCTGGCTAATATTGGTCT
>JAGVSQ010011768.1:0-12034 GCA_022683975.1 Rhyacophila evoluta | reverse complement strand
AAATAAATAAATCAGTCGGTGAGTAGTCCTAAATGTATATGATATATTGAGTACCTTGTCTATCAGCACTAGTACTGATCGGATAAATTCTGCCAGTTCTGTATATTCAGAAAAAATGTAAAACCGGACATAGTTATGGTGCGTTTCCATACATCATAAAAAGCTCGAGGGAATCGATACTATCGATTTCTATAGATTATATATACATATATATATTAATTGTTTAAGATAAAACTCAATATATTTGGTTATCAAGTAATTCAGTAGATTCTCAAAATTAAATTAGTAGTAAAGGATTGTTAATAATGCTGCTAGTTTGACGAATTAAATATCCGTATTGAATATATACTAAAGAAGTTTAGATAAAGAGATAATGGTAGTGGATATTTGTGTCTTTTGGGTTGGAGTTATCGATGATTAACGTAACAACATTGTATTATTGATTGATTCGTTTGCGGCTCCTTGCTTGACGATTCAGAACCCCCATAAAATTCATTCCTCCCTTAACCAGTCCGACCCTCATCTCGGGCTCGGGATTATGCATGCGGCCCGAACCCCATAAATAAATATATACACCGGGAACGCTTCCATTGACGGCGGGGGATGTGGGTGGTTGAACCCATCCCGACTTATGTACGCTACTGTGCGATTTTCATTACGGGACCGTGGCTTCAGGGCTCCTCGGACAATGGTTGGCGGGCAGTTCTGGTATTGAAACTCCGCAATTAATTATTTGTCAGATAGTACAGGATCCTTCAAAATACGCTACTTCATAATCTATTACTCCCGGATACTGTAATAATACCTATTTTGTAAATCATTATATCGTGTATGATTGTACGTTTATTTTAATTTGTTATACTTTTCTATACGATCCCACCAACGTAAAAGATTTAAGAAAAACACAAACATACTAACACAAATATAAAATCAGTACCACATAATTGAACATAATTTATTACACACAAGACATATTATTTACGTATATTAAGCCTTTTAAGTCGCAAGTATGTATAGGCATTAAATAAATGATTGTATAATTATTTCTGCTAACTATAATAGATTCTGATATACTTGCTTGGCATTCTATCAATTTACAACTACAATTTGAAACTATTTAATATTTCATTCCAAAAATATGAATGCAAGTTTGGTTGACGTTAAAAAAATTATATGGTTTATTAAACGTATGTATTAAATAAAGCTACTAAAGAACTGCCGAGGACTCGTTGTTTTAATGACCATGTTATATGTGTCTCCCCGCTAGCGTAGAGGTTAGCGTGCGCGCCTCGTAACCTGGGAATGCGGATTCAATCCGCTAATTTGTCGGATTTTCCAAAAATCTAAAAATGCAGAACTGGATTAAGCAGTCGACTTGGTTGAGTAATTAATTGTCTTATAAGTAATTCTCGTGAAAAATAATCGGTCACATTACGGAGATCCATATACTCCACTTTCGGAATGGACATGGTCACACTATGTAGATCCATCCATTTGCCCTACTCGCAAACATTGTATACAAAAAATATACATACATTTATATCGTCATATAATTCTCTGAAAAATAATTTACATAATCAAATTTAGTGTCCGTGGCTGTGTTACATCTTTTAACAATTTTTAACCTTTTGTCTGATTTTAGTGCATGTTTCTATATTGTATATAAATTGCATCGATGTGCCGAAAATATCTCTGGAAAAAATTTAGAGTGAACATAATTTTTTTCGCTAGTTACAACAGGATTACGTAATGTATCGATAACATTATCTTCTGTTTTAAGTTTGGAGCTACTTATTTTAATATCATTTATATATGTGGTGTGACAAGTTGGTGAGTGAGAAATGAAAGCAAAGTTTGGCGCCAGTTGTAAGTTGCCTTGTAAGGAAACTAAATTTAAACTTTGTTTTGGAAATGTTGGAGCCGATTAACTGAATTTCTTTTTCAAATCTGGTTGCACTCGTGATATTACGTATGTTATTCAACCATCATCAAAAGAATAGTAAACCTTCATAACAAAATATATACATACATGTAATATAATACATAGACAACAAATTTTTATGTGTTCATAATAAAAATTCCGTCAAAAACACATCGGTGAAATTTATTTTAGAAAAATTAAAAATATACTTGGCGAATAGTTCGTGTATACTTAGGACGCTGAAACAAATAAAGTAAAGAAATGAACAGAAAGTTTTTATACTATTTAATTCGTGGAAATCGTGTGAAATCCTCAACTTCGTAATTAAAAATGATATCAACCCATTCGAAGTTATAGTTGATTACGGGTTCATAAGAGTTACCCGAAATTTAGGTAATAGTTTTGAATGGCAGTTGTATCATAAATTATCCACATGCAGTAGAATCTCCCACCCCCAATTAGTGCGGATAATCAAAAAAACAAAAATACATATCGTATCAAAATACGTTGACAACACGTATAATACATTTCGTAAATAATGATTATTTTCATTTTTAAAAAGTATATATCATTTTCGTGCTATTATACAAATTTATAGATTCGAGACGTGTTAATGATAAAAAATAAAAACATGTTAAATCCAATTCGTATAATTGAAGTGCGGATAATCAACGTTGTGCTGAAAATTTAAAGATATTGCGACTTAGTGTGATAACCGTAATCTGAAGAGTAAAACAACACATTCGTTATGCTGATATATGTATCAGGATAGTATGAATATATATCTACAAACAAGGTGATTCAACTATCTGTCGATTCGAAATTAATTACGAATGGAAAAGAAACTTTTTTCTTCTAGTAAAAAGCTAGACTCATAGTAACTAATTTATGTTGTGATATTGATATTGTCTTGAGAAATAATTTAAATATTCTTTTTTCTTGTTGCAGAATGTGTTAGCAGCGTTCGCCTCATTTCGATATCTTCAGGTATGTTGTGCCATATTTACACATTATTCATTAGTATTTAGTTGTGTTCTTGCTTATTTAAGCAGTATTCGTCGATTACATACATTATATCCCTGTTCAATGCATATGTCATTGGGATACATCTCCAAGATTCTCCATCACTCCCAATTAGATCTGATTAAGCAGACGACGTCCAAGCTGTATAGTAACAAACAAGATAAAAACGCGATTGAAACTATAAAGAAACAAATTAGTATTAAGTTTGAATTTTATGTTATTAATACTATTTTTATTAATATTATATTAGTCTTTGCCTATAAAACCTTGAATTTTGTTTATATTTAGTGTATTTTTTCATAAATAAATCCATATATAATAACAACGATAAACACGTAAAAAAAAACGTGCGAAATTGGCATTATGATAATACTTATAATTTAGAATAGGTATGGCAAAAAAAATATTTTAATCGAGTAATCTTATATTTAAACGTCAGAGCCGAAAACGCTTAAACCACATCGTCGTTTTTTAGATATTATTTTTTGTAAATTGTTTGTGTGTGGATTAGAACAAACTGTGGCTCCTTCTCCTGGGTGTATATTTTTGTTTGGGTCTCTTTGTCACGGCTTGGACTTCTTGTGCTTAACTACATCCAATTGATGTCCTAAATTTTACCATCATTGCACAATTTTTGAGTTATTGGGAGTCGTTTGAATCTCCGAGTTACTCGAAGTCGAAGTTAATGTGTCATTTTTTGCGCCGTCGTCGAGTCCCATGATTCGCTGCCGTAAATAAGCATCGAAGGAATGCATACTAGATCCATAATATATATTGTTTAAATATTCTGTTTCAATTTTGTTGCGCCTATTTATCAAGAGAATTAAGATTATATATGTACAACAAAATATCTTAGTTAATTGTGTATTGCAGGCCAAGCTTTAGGGATTTTGTAAAAAAAATTACAATACAATTTATACACAATTTACTTTCTCTATCGATGTATCTTAAGAATTAAATAATGGTAGAAAAAATAATCAATTATTGTCTCCATATTATACATCCGAACTTTTCACAGCATTGCACCATATTTAATTAAATTATCATTTTTAAGCACGCGGGAAATGAACTAAAATCAGATTTCTTGTAAGTTACGCACGTTCTTCGATTTATCTAACTCGGCACGGAGTCTTTTAACATCTCCGACCGCCCGCTGTCATTTCGATATTAACCTCAAATTCAACCATTATGAACAAAATATATACGTCGCAATGAAAATACGCGGGTTTTTTTTTTGAACGCCCATTTTGGGATGTCAAATTATACGTGCGTACCATAAAAATACGCATTATAAATTTACTATATAATGAACGATTATTGTAGAAGCATCATGAGTTTTTTGATCATCCTATTTGTTGTATTTTTTCCTCCCATGAACTTTTTACAATTAAGTTATTTCATAAAAGTGTTAATGCTTTTTAAAAATATAACATAAATTGGCTTTTACGACTATCGTACGTATAGTATATTTTTTAATTTTTCTGTTCAAAAATACGGTCTTAAGTAAGATATGTTCATAGATGCAATAGCTTCAATATAAATATAACGAAAAAATCTTTAACCGGTTCCGTGTAATTTCCCTCATATTTTATTAGCTTTTTTTCATTGGAAAATTTTAACCATGTTTTAGTCAAATTAGTCCCACGTGTTATTTTGTTTACTCGATGAAATAAAGGTTTGATTCCATCAGAATAAATTATTATTATTAATATATATTTACTGCTGCGATAAATTCCGGGGGCCAGGTTAAGGGTTCAAGTAAGAAGATTTTTTTAAATGCTTATTATTTTAATGTTTTATATATATGTACATACCAGTCAATACACAAATTTTCTTGCATTAGTTTAGAAATCAATGCGGATAAGACGAACATCAGGTACAACAATGTTTGCCCAGATCCTGATTATCCCTTCACCAACGATGGCTAGAGCAATTAATTTTTTTTGTTCCTATTATATTATATAGCTTTAATCGAATACGTAATTTGAACGCATGGTCAAACCAACTTCCGACACCTTAAGTTTCCGTTAAACCCAGTTCACAATTTTTTTTTGCATACAATATCAGAAGAAAAAAAACAAATATACCAATATCTAGTACACTAGAATTTGTTCAAATGTTTTTGTCAATTTGAATGTTTTCTGATCAGTTCCGGCGTCGCTGCGTTACTTGAAGTAGAAAGAACTGTCTGATCCGTTCACCAATTTCTAAATTCCTCACAAACTGACAGCCATATAAATAATTATCAAAGGTGCATTTTTATACCTCGCCTCGACTTAAATAAGGGAATATCAAAAAAATCTCATAATTCAGTGTAGTGTGTAGATACATCATTTTTCGTAATTTTGCACATTCGACCTTACTAAAAAAAACGTTAAATGACACTTTAAGAATAAATATGAATTGTCAATAGAATACTGTGTATTGATTCTGTTGACAAAACTGGTATCTTTGTGTGTATGTGTAAAACTAACGGTTATCTAGAAATTATCATAATTTGCATCAATTGGTTTGTATGACTGATTGAGATAGGTAATGAACGCGTTCATAACCTAATTATGGCGTAATTAGCTCTAATAGTATCGATAATGCCCAACGCTTCTAGAACAATCAGCCATCCTCAGAATTCAAATTTGTGTTTCAGTTATCACATCTATTAAAACAAACATGATTTTACTAAGAATATTTGTAGCAGAAGATATTACATTTTGCCACTGTGTTCCACAATCTTACCTCTATTTCAACTCATCCCGTGAAAGTCTTATATAATAATTTAATTTGGTATAAACTATACTATGCCCTTAATCATGGGTCGGCAACATTTTGTTTTGAGAGGGCCACATATTGTAAGTGGGGATTAGTGCGGGCCGCACTTGAACTATATTTTAATTCAGTATGGGCCATACCAAAACGCCTCGTGGGCCACGGGTTGTCGACCGTTGACCTAAAGGATCATGTGTTAGTATGATGACTAAACTGATAGCGAAATTAAATACCGTAACATACGTCATTCTATATGCGTATGCCTATATCTAAATGTTTATTATTAGGCTCCATACAAGAATCGAGCTTCGAGAATACTTGGGAAACACTTGCATCTAATTATTGCAAGTGTGATATTATTCTGTTATGGAGTAATAGTGTACATACAGTCAACCTCATGGTGACCATCTCTGCTGTCAAAGTCAACCTCATAATCGATTGCATATTAGCTAGTTCGTCACTCAACATATCGGTCGACTTAACTCACAACTAAAGGGTTTCAGTTTATATTATTAATGCCCATATCCAATTTTAAACAGAAAATAGATGTTCGTGGTACTAGTCTCATAGCTAAATTTTGATGTTTTCTCTGTGCCAAACGTTATTTTTCTTATCTGGAATGCTGTGTTAAAACTACTAGAATACACTTTTAATAAATGAGGCTTCAGTGTAACTATTTTACAACGTATAATTTTTAATTTAGTCTTGAAATTTTAATTATCTGAGTAAACTTCAAACTATGGGTAACAGTCAGTTCGTAAAATAATGTATCAAATGAATGCATTTTTTTTGTTTGATATCGAGGTTAAGTTGGTTTAAATCGTGACATTCTTATGTTCTCAAACTATTTGATTAGTTAACTGCGTTGTTTCATTAACGCCTCGAACCCGATTAAAAACATCTGAAATGGAAATAATAAAAAAACATCTAAAATTTCTTGCGTTAATCAGGCGTGACCCGCGCACGTCTCTTGAATTAATTCGGAGCTACTTTTTGCCGGTGGCGAGCGCTGCGGCGGGTCGATTAGTGATTTTTATTTACGGCCAGAGAATAAAAAAAATATACCGCACCATCCGGTAGACCACCGCTCCCATGTCCCATTGTCTTAAACCTGATTTTTTGTGTATAATGTAAGAAATCATTCAATTATCCTCTCACCATAGTGAAGTCGAGTTTTTTTCCCATTGCGTATGCTGTATTGTTTTCCAAAATTGATTTAGCAGAACGCATAACGGTATATTTACCCGAATTCGTACAGTTCTTCTGAAATGCGATTTCCCGGGCGGGAAATACTAATGTATTCATACCTAGCAATATGACAGTGGTAAACGAAGATATACTGAGGGAATTGAATGCAGAACTTTTTGCAACAGCGTTAAAAATTTTAGATTTTGTCATCTACGTGTTACTTAAAATATATACACACGAATATCATATGAAGCGGTTACGTCGTATTTTTTTAGTCGTTTGATGTTCATTTGAAGTTATAGGTATATATGATTATAAAAATATAGATGTTTGAATTCATCTCAATCTATGCTTATACTTGTTTTATTTCAGTGCCAAATCAAATAATTGTGTTATGTTTATTAATCTATTTTCGATAACTGCTATAGACATGATCAAATATTCACTCCTATTGTGAATATATAACAGTTATCTCTTCTTCAGTGATATCCTTGATATCGTAACAGTTTTCGTATTATGATTTCAAATTGAAACAACCGAGGAAGTATATGAAATAATTACCGGTTTTTCAAATGAATAATTTCCATTTCTATAGTCGTAAAACACTGCTTCGGGATAACCACAGGGATTACGATTTAAGTCCGGCTTAAGGGTGAATGAAAGGTTTAATAATAAGCTCACGGCTTCCGACTTAGAGGTGATTATTTTTTTCTTCGTGGTGGATTAGAGTTGTTGGCACTGATGATCGTTTAACACTTTCATTATGTATTCCCAGTTAAGATTATTTTGGAATTTAATGGCCAGTAGGTAAAATAATCTTACCATTTACCGAAACCGCGATTATACTTGCCCTACTCGACGGATAGGTATGCTCTATACCTGAGTTAATCATTTAATGTGTGTATTAATTCATTGTTTGCTAACCGAAAGGAACATTTCTGGAAATGAAAGTTTGTGTGAGTAAATAACAAAAGAAGTAGCCGGAATTTAATTTAAAACATATTTAAATTTTACTTCATAAGAATATTCACTTTTATGCTATTACGATCAAAATTCTATGTTGGTTTTGGACAAATAATAATTAATTTAAGCATAATATCACAATAAATAGCCAATGTAAAATGTTCTCCGTGTTATTTTTAATTCGTCATATGAGTATGTATTTTCCTGTATGCCCAAAGTATTCTTTGTATTTGAACTGTTTAATTTTTCGTATTGAAAATAGTTGTGCATATTGTAATTATGGCGGAGATTTATGTTTGTGGGCACTCGGGTGTAATAAGATGTGAATATGGCAATTCGTTGAAATAGAGCTCAACCGCAGTTGACACTTTTTACTTTTATCACTGCAATATTCCTCAGAAATAAATAACATTCATACGATCAATATTAAACGACACTATTCGATAAGCTGATATTATATCACCGGCGAAATGTCTTCCTGCGCCATTTGCATAATTCTTTACGGCCTGACAGCTATTATGGCCAACCGACTCGGCAGTGAAGTGCGATGGACGATTTGACACATCCTAGCATCATAAATATGTAAATGAATTATCAATATTATCGTTGATACTCAAAGGAGAGTCAGGAAACATAGACCATTAAAATTATCTTGCCTTATCAAAAGATAAATTTCAATTGTTATTCTTATCGCAATTCGATATGAGAATATATTGTTTTTATAAAAAAGATAGTAGTATAACATTGAATATGTTGATATAATATTGAGGAATAATATTCGATTTTTATCTGATAAATGGTTCGATCAGTTTCCACTGACTTTTATTTCAATTTTAATAAATAATTCATGTTATATTATTATTGTTCAGTTTCACTGTTTATTAATCAGAACTAAAATATGACGATATTTTGCAGACCTACAACAAAATTGTCTGCAAATGAATCTAGAACTCTCCAGAAATTTAAATATTATATAACTGTATTTAGAATAATAACACGAATTACCAATTGGTCGGTTTATTTTCCCATAAAATCTGTAAAAAAGTGATCGAATATATTATACATTTATCAAATTCATCAAATTAATATAGTATGCAATTTAATGTGTATTTTTAAAGAATAAAAGAAAAGTTGTTGGTTCTACACAACATTTCCAGTATAAAATCTTGCAATATAGTTATTTTAGTTATCTGACGCACAAATTTATATGTTTTCGTATGCCAAATTGCACGCCAATGCTTCTAGTATTTTACTATTGTGCGATTGGTATGACAGCATTGGCTAGGCTCGCGTCAAAAACGGCCGTGTCGTGTTATGCCATTATTTATATTGGTGGTCACGTTAATGAGATTTAAGGTGACATTCCTTTTCCAGTTTTGACACCTGATTGGACATCGTCGGCAGAGTCACTCTGTTACTTATCTGAATTCAAGAATATCAAAAAAACAAACACAAAAAAGTCGTATCAGAATTTCCCCATATCATAAAAATGATCAAAACTTAACCTCTCCTTCGCTTTGATTCGCCATAATGTGTTTATACGGCGAATGTGATAAAACATATGCCCACCTGTGGCTGTTGGGTTGGTTGGTGTTCATGATTGTCACATTTAGTACACTTGCAGTATTAACACTAAATTTAAGATACATTTTGTTACTTACCAATCAGAGTAGGGAAATTCATTACGATTAAAGAAATATCCCTACGGCATGACTTCCATTTTTAAATTTAATAGAATGATTTGTCGAGGGATAGTAAGCACCACAAATATGTGATGTGTCCATCAATCGCCAGTTTCGCAATTCGCGATGCTTTTCCAATAATTAAGACAAGGAAATTGTGAAAAATATAATATAATTATTATGATTTTGTGTGTACAATTATAGTACATTTTTCTTATGTAGATAACTAAGCGTATTTTGTTGCTCACGAAGCTTTCCTTCTTGTCCTAAATTGTCTTGTACACGCGCATTGCATTAATTGCATCTGGCCGTAAACGGAGCAGACAATAAATAATTATTATGAGGAATGATAATAAATAAGTATGTTATAAAATGAGCGAACTGTATTAATTAGCTGAAACCACCTAACTACTACCGTTTCGGCAAGAATATAAAAAATAATTGAAGTTGTCATACAGTAAGTCATCCTTTTTTCGTGATTTTTTAAATGTGTATCCAATATAGATACGACTACCTACGTAAACAATTCGCTCCCGCGTTGGTGGTCTCCGACAGCCTTTTGTGTGATTCCGTCTACGATGGCCCCAGACTTTCCACTAGACGCCCTTTCCTTCGATGTATTGTACTGTTTTGATTCGGATGTTAGCCGGTGTTGTGATTTTTGACTGAAATGCGGAGTACAGGTATACAGGAGGCTCTCAGACTCTGGTGTAGAATAACAAATCTGGTAGCCGCGGACGTCTTCCGGCTCTACACGCACGACTATAATAGCCGTAGATTTTATCATATCGTATTTAATTAAAAATTATAATTTTGTTTAAAATTGGTTATTTTTTTGCATAAAACAATTACTTATATCAAAATATACGCTATGAGTGTGTTTTTATTACATACACATTCTCTTGTGAACGATTTCGTTTCAATTGATATTTAATAGTATTTTAATTTATGCGTTCAACACATTTAATTTTTTAAATTTAAATTTACCTAGTTATTTAAATTAAAAATATAATTTTCCACCCTTAAATCAAATCGAAATTAATGTTCATTTAAAAACCTAAGAAATTAATCGATTATAATATAACATAATGTAGTAAGTTTTTGTTAATATATATTGCAATATATATCGAAAAATCATTATCAATTGGACATTTCTTTAAATATAGAATGAACACTGATGCGTCTAATTATTTTGAAGTAATGCATTTCCGCCGAACAAAATAATTTAAACATCCTTTTATTTAATAGTTGTATTCACAATAATTGTGGTGGAGTTGTCGAGTTATTTTTGAAACACTACTTCATCAAGTGCTAGAAAGTTTCCAATGATTATTTTTAAATTAGTATAATGGATGAATTCCGTTTTTTCGATTTGTATCTGCAGCTGAGGTGTAATTAGAAGTGCTTTAATTATATGCCTTTTAAAGTGCAGTCCGGATATTTTGATTTTCTACACCATATTTTCTATTCACAGAAAAATTATAAATCCTACTCCTGACGATATAGAGCAGAGATTTTTGTTGTTGTTGTAAGTTCTATTGCTCCTCTGGCATTGGGTTCCCCTGCTGGATTGATGATGATCGCTGGTCACTATGATGCTGATGGGAATGCGATGACTTCTTTTGAACCGTTTTGCTTAGATGATTTATCGCTTAGAGCCAGACTCGGTGATTTCACGGCATTTTACTTTTTATATTTTATTTCTAAAACATCTTTTTTATTTATACCTTTCAGCGCTCATATGCGTAATGTGGATTTTGAAAATGGTTTATGTATGACAGTAGTGTTTCTCAAACTTTTTCGGGTTGGGCACCTTTTTTGAATTAAGATTTTCCAACGGCGCCCCATAAACTCGCGCGGCTAAATTTTTTATTTCTTTCCAGAACATCATGGTTTCTCGTTTTTTTACCACCAAGTTTCGCGACGCACACTTTGGGAAGCCCTGTACTAAAACACCTTTCACATGGTGTTTATTTGAAAGTACTTAATTGTTCTCTCGTTATCTTTTTGTGGTATGCCCTGTGTAATAACTCACTCCTCAATAATGTATTGTTTAATGCTGACTAAGGGGGCTACACAGTTCAAGTTTGCATGTACAATTATTTGTGCGCGAACATTATTTTTTTCCTGTAAACGGAACATCTACTAATTTTTGCTACGTGTATTTGACATTAACCATAAAACCGGGTCATCTACCGACACAAAATGAAATTAAAAAACAGTAATTGATAGGGGATGCTTCAATTAATATTATTGCTTACTATTAAACATGCTCGTTGTAAATTTCATTATTTTAAAAACATGTAATGAAATATTAAACGATATGAAAATTATACTGAACTTATTCTATCGACAATTAGTAATTCTAACTAATGTTCGAGAGACTCAAGTCTGAACTGATTTCAAAGTCTTTTTTATTACTTTATCACTCTCCTTATGAGTTTCGTAAAACGGAAACAATGAAATAACAGTGTTATAATATCGTAAATTCTTT
>JAGVSQ010011767.1:0-12034 GCA_022683975.1 Rhyacophila evoluta | reverse complement strand
TAATGGATATAGCAATGGACTATTAGGGAACATAAGTTGATCATTCAATAATGGATAATTCATTCTACTGGATCTTTGACTTGCGCCTTGCTGTCCCAAAAGTGACATGGTGCTCTCGAACTATTACAAAGTTGCAATTAATTAAAGAGCAGATATTTCAGCAGATATCGACGAAAGACGATAAATTATTTCTTAATTGTTAAGCAGTTAACTACGTTGTAGCTTTAATCGTCGAGCATGTAGCCCGGCAGTAAAATGTGGCCAGACTAACGAGATAATTGAGTTTCCTTGTACGTAGTTAGTGAAAAAGGTTTGGGAAGCGCTGGGTTACATCATTAATCTGTACAATAACAATAGTCGCCCATCCTTTATTTTGTTCGGGAAACCTCTAATGCTTGGATCAGTGATGGAAAACTGTTTTGTAAAGACTTCATAAGAAGAATGTTTGACAACACAGTATGTGACGTTAAAAAGCAGTGTATGTGAACAGTTTCCATGTATTTATTTATTCTATAATATTAAATTGTATGTTTTTTAATTTTTATTGATAAATACATATCTTTTACTTTTAGGTATACTGGTGCACAACATATGGGTGAGTTTTATGTGAGAGGCCGTTGGAAAAGTTTCTCAAAAAATTGCACTGTAGCACAAATTGTGTGTAATTTGGTACATTTATGTTGGAGCCATGTGCGATGTAGGCCTAATAATTGATCCAATCCAGGCACTAGGAAGTTTTTAATAAGGAATATGATCCAATGATACCGCCGGCTCAAATGACGCACCGTGCATATATTCTGTACAGTGTTTATTATTGTCATTATAAGATAGTGTAATGTTCGCTAGTGTATCGATTGAAAATTTTCAGTGACCCAATACCGGCTATTTTTTATCATGATGATTTTTTGCCAAAAATTTAATTGTTTTTAAAATAATTTTTTACTCGTAAATTATTATCGATCACTCTCTATGGCATTGAAATTTATGAACTGATAAATGACAGTTAAATCAACCAAAAAAATCTTCCTGGAACATAAAACGCACCGAATTACGATATGATTTTCGCACGTTTAACTCAACGAACCCTTTAATAATTGTTAAGTATAATTATATTATATTAATTATAATAGTATTAATTTACAATTGCAATGTAATGCCGGGAAGAAAGTACTGACGATTTAATTAAATTTTTCCTATAAAAAAGCGCCCGCCATATTCAGGCGCTCTTGTTTTGTAAAACATATATACACTAGCATAGTTTGACCCTAATAACAAATAATACTAAGATCGATCATTTTACAATCTTTGCATCAAGATTTTTTTAAATGCTAAGAAAAACCAATAAGATTGATGGGATACAAGTCCTTTTTCCGGTCGCAAATTTTACAGACAATCCACTTTCAAAATTAAAAGTTAATTTTAGATATTTAGGCATATGGTATTTTTATACAGTTATTTGCAGCTTATTGTTTTTAATAGGATATGTATTGAGTTAAATAAATTGTGAGTATCGAAATAACCTTGTGGGGGTGTTGTAGGATGTTGATGTGGTACAAAGAAACACTCTAACATAATCTTCAATGTTATGATTTATTGAAGTTGAAATACCAGAAGATTATTACAATTGTAATGTTTTATGTTCGCGGAGAAAGACGCGTATAACAGTGGATGGAAAAAAAACGACGAACGGCGCGATGCTTGCTAGTTGAGTTGTTGATTCGAAGTGAAAAGAAAGAGAAAGAGCTCGGCCGTGCGTCGCTTCTTAATAGTTATTAGAAGGTTAGTAATATTGCGCATTCTGCGCTTTCATTGGCTTACAATAATGTTTATTTATTGTTTAGAATGTTTTTGACATTCGATTTTGATGATTAACTAAATTCAAACTGGATCTATATAATATGGTAAGATGCAATTAATTTATATAACCAGCTGAATGTATTTAATTTATATAAGCTACAAGCCATTTTGAATTAAAGTTGAGGGTGATGTTATTTTTCCTTTCTATAATACATTCAATATAGTGTTGTGTATAACTGTATTTAATGAATCAACACAAAATGAGCAAATAACCAAGGGATAAATATTTTTCAGGCTGTTTCATTTTCCGCCTTGTCTTTCAAAAGGCATATTTTAACGACGTTATCTGCGCCCATGGTGGAAAATTTAGTGGAAAGTCTGACACAAAAGATTATAACATTAGGTTAGTTCTGTAATGCTGGGCCAGCAACTTCATTAATTTTCATGTTTTCCTTTTACAGGGTAATTAATTTATTTCGCGGTTTTATTCTGTAGGCACAATGGCAAAATATAAACATCGGCGTCAATAACTCTATAGCCTTTAAAAGCGCCTGAGAACATTTTGGAAAACTCACCCCATAGTTTTTCTTGGATATCAAATTACTAAAACTTAATTGTTTGCTTTTTTTTTAATTGCTATGGGGTTTCTATCTTAAATGGCTTCACTTACTAACCGTGTTTTCATTTTTCAATATTGGATATCTTAAGAAAATCTCAATTTCAATACTTAAACGCAATAATTAAAACTGATTTAATTTTTCGTAAAAAATGATTTCAAGCACAAAGCGATTTTGAAAATTGTTAAGTTTCTACATAAAGTAAGTGCTATTTGTAATCAGAATTTCACTTTTCAGCGGTACATGGCCAGTAAAAAACCTCATGATAAAAGCCCTTCTGTAAGTTTTAGTTTAAAAAATACACAACATAAATACCTTGAAGGTTGACTGAAGTTCAGTTTTATACAAAGAGTTATTTAAAAAGAGTTTTTCTGTCTAAAAGGCTATTAACTACAAGTTTAGCTAAAGATCTTTTTGCTATATTAATTAAACATTGTTTATCTCTTTTATCTGTTGATATTTCTAAATATTACATTAACACATTTTTTTAAATATAAATAGTTATAATAATGTCTTTTAAGTATTACATATGTAACACATTTTCTATATTACAAATAAAATTGATGTAGTTAAAAATAAGTCATAATTTTTTTATTTAAGAAAATCGTTATTTCTCTATAAATATTTGGGATGTGTAATACGGAGATTGATTTGGTCCAAGGAAACACTATCACTTAATCTTTAATGTTACGATTTATTCTTGTTGAAATATTAGAAAGTTATTACAATGTTATTACGATTACAAAGTTTAAGGTTAGCGGAGAAAGACGCGTAGAATAGTGGATAGAAACGAACGACAAACGGCGCGGCTCTTTACTGGTTGAGATGTTGATTCGAAATGTGGAGAGAGAGAGAGAGAGCTCAGCCGTGCGTCGCTTCTTAAAAGTTATCGGAAAGTTGGTAATACTGCGTCCGCTGCGTCTGCTGCGTTTTCATTGGGTTAATTTAACATTTGTTTATTGTTTGAATGTTTGTGACACTTGATAGCAATGCGTAATTAACTTCGCACTGAATTTATATAATATGGCTTAGGCTGCAAATAATTTATATCAATAGCTGAATGTATTAGTTTATATACGCCACAAATGCATAATATAGAGATTTAGAGACAACAACTTGTAAATCATGTTTCATTTAGTATATATTTTTTGCATTATTTAATAAATTATTGGATATAGTATACTGCTATCTACTCATAGGAGCCAAGGAAACTTAAAAATATATATCAGTTATAAAAACGTTTTAATCGACATCTCGTATATAAACCATTCGAATTATTTAACTAATGATGGCTCGTGAATTAACCGATATTAATTAAAATGCAGATATAATTAATGCTTGTCCTATCTAATCATTTACTGTATATTGTAAAAACATTTATGTTTGGTATCAAATATCATACTCACAGTATGTAGACGTACTTTTTTCTCTATCCTGTAAATTTATAATTTTATCACAAACCCTGAACATGTGAAATACTAAATGTTTTTGTATTAATATTAATACGACTAAAAAACGTCAGTTATCATTAAAAATCGATAAAATTTTTGAGAGAGAAGATAAAATTTAGTCTTCCTTGAACGTTGATTCTTCGACTACTTTAGAAAAAGATTGCATCCTGTGGCTCTAAAAACCTGTTTGTCTTCCTGGTAACGTAAAAGTTACCGTGCAGATTTTATTTTCCTGGAAATACCGGGCCGGTTTGATTAGGATTAAAAGAAAATCAAAAAATGATCGACTGGGCTGAGAAATCGTTTGACAAACAATTTTTGTTTGAAATAATCTATCATGATACGTTATCATATTGCGGAGATCTATATAATACACTTCCAAAGTGGATATATTGACACTGTGTAGATTCATATACTCATTTTTTGTAGCAAACATGGTATACAAAAAACTATTACCAGTTGTGCTGAGGTGGATGAACAACTACAACAAAACCTACCAGATAATTTTCTATGCAAACTAATCATAATTAGATCCAAGGTAAAATGCAATGTGTACGAAGTTTGGGAGTAATTACTCGCATAATATTATTATGATAATACGAAATATAAAGCCAGCATTATTAAAGGAATAATTTACGTAAAAGCTTAAAAGGTCGGAAAGTTTTGAGCTAAAAAAGCTCAAATATATTCCGCCTGCGTATTTTTTTTATATTAAAAGCTTCGCACGTACTGTCTATCTTTAAAAGATTTCTTATGCTCCTTAATTTGTTTTGAATGCGAACAGGTAACATAAATCAAAAGATGAAAAACTATACAAAGAATTTTAGAAAATGTAACATGAGGAATAATATATAGAAAATAAAATGAACTCCAAGAGTTTTGGGAATATTAATAAAGGTAATGTCTGAAATTGTTCTCTTTTATATTCAATTTGTAAACCGGTCTTATTAAATTTATACTTGTTCCGTTTTAAATTTGTTTTAAATGTTTCAATAACATCTATCTATTCAATTCTATTAAAAACATACAAACAATTTAGATTAAAAAATCCTTTTTTATCTTTGACATCTGACGTAATTATGATTTTTGAAAACTTCTCATTCTTATAATTTCCCTTTACGTATCCTCTTTGTATTTAGGCAATATGGACACCACGTTTTTTCTTTGTTAATGTAATAAATGCAGAAATGAAAGAAAAAAAAGAGACCATATGCTTAGGCGGATATCCTTTATTGAATGATTTAACTAGTGGTGTGCAGACTTTAGGTATCAAATACTTGAAACCTGTACGGATGCTCAATACTTTAGTTGAAAAGTATTCGATACTCATAACTAATGAGTACTTTTTTTCGTAAAAGTACTTATCAAAGAACTGGCACCTTTTGAAATGAAATAATAATTAAAGTTTTGGTCACATTTTTTTGTTTTATAAATGAGTACTCTTTTGTACTGAGAATTGACATTATTTGAATTCCGAAAACCGAATACCACCGTCTATTATGTCCTTAAGTCAAAGAAGAAAAATACAAATGTACGAAAGTTGAAAGTCGCAAGACTTTCGTAAATGTGAAAGTGAATGAGTACAAAAGTACCCAATACTTGGTACCGGTTACTTACAAAAAAAAAAACTGATACCTGCAAGTACTCAAAAGTACCGGTTATTCACGTTGCTTATGTATTGCATTGTAATACTTTAAATATTCTCTCTCTTCCCCTTTGAGACGTATGCTATCATTCATAGGATGGACGCTACTGTTACATACAAACTAACGTAGACATACATATGTATATGGCAGTCCTAGATATAATAAGAAATAATTATATCTGTTGATATCAATTAATATTGTTATTTCACAATGACGTTTTTGAAATTATATGCTTTGAGTATATAAAGTATGAAGACGTTACAATCGGTATATTTGGAGGAATAAATAAAATATAAGTAGTGGTAATCATCACAGGACAGTTAGATTTAATGTTGGAATCTGAATTATTCGAAAAATATAACTCCGTAAGTAATGACGTATAATTGTTACTTATTTGATTTTCGTCGCGATGTTTAACAACCGACAAACTCGTTGAAATTCTATCAACCAAACTAACCCTGACACATTAAGTTTACGACTTGCAGCGGAAACCAAATAATGTCTTATAGACGTGCAAATAGCTACTATGGTCGTTGTTTAAGAAGCTATTCCACTGTGACAGTATAAGAACACTCGCGAGACAGTTTCGTGAACTGAGTATTCACTATGCACATTTCAAATCTTCTTATTTGAGTTGAAATCCCACTCAACTAACACGATGTGAAAAGTTTAATGCCGCACTGTCAGGTTTTACAATACGATTTGTTATAAGACGTCTTTAACCCTTGAAGTATGAATGAGATATATTTATATTAAGCTGTGTTTAATTCATTCTGTTGAGTATATCCTATGGATAGTGTCGAACAGTCTTCCAAGAAATTCTTGTGAAAAAGTCTTATATTTATATGCTCCACTTCTATATGAGTTATCGTCAATTTTATAACATATTCGTTTTTTAAGCTTCATTTATTTTACCCATGTAAGTTATAAGTTCAATAAATTTATAGCACCGCGTGAATATGATTATAACACTAATATTAATAACATATTAAAAGAGAACACATAAAAAAACAAAGACAATATTGTAAAAATAAAAAAAAGAATAGAGAGAGAATTTAAATAATCTACAGAAGAAAGGGGAGAGTGCCTAGTAAGTAAGTTAGACAAACCCTATTCTAATAATATGTATAATAGTATCTATCTAAGCTCACTCTCATATAGGTGGACAATATCAATATCTGAGGCAATTTCGTTGAACATCGCCATGCTTTCCGCATTGGCAGAACAGGATAGTCCTGCATTTAGGAATTAAAAATACTCAATGTTCTCGATTTCTTAAGTATTTATCAGAAACATACAGACCAATATTAGCCAGAGCAGCAGAGTTATCAATTAGACCACGCAAAAGTCCAAAAAATTGCGTCACCAAATACATATTCATCGTCAGTTTTAAGCTACGGTAAGAAAACATGCCCAAAATGAAAGCAGTTAGATTAAGCCACGGATAATATCGATATACTCGTAAGTAAAGAAGTCTCAGAAATTTCTTCTAAACCCTTTTCACGATAAGATTGCATTTTAACCGATTCAGGGCCCAAACAACCGATCCACTCTTTATATGGTTTAGATTTTTAATTGATCTCACAAGTAAGATTGTTTATTATCTTAGTAAGAAAACGAAGAAATATCTGAGATATGGTTAAGTATATTAAATATATAATAGTCAGTGTCGTTGTAATTATTTCAAGCTGTTTCTAATAGGGTAACGCTTGTAGCGACTATACAAATTGTAGCGTGCCTACATGTTCAGCCAGACGTTGTTGAATTTATGAAGATTGATCGTTTCTTATAGGCTGGCAACACTGTCAACATAATACAATTCGTTTCAAAGGACCGACTATCTTTTAGTTTGAGAGAAGATGGAGTGCTTGATAGACCAGGGGAATTTGTATTGATGTATCTTTCAAAATCAGTTTGTGAGTTTTTATCAGTATTTTAGACTGTAGAGTAAAGATAGCTGGAAGTTTTTTAGGCACCGACTATCCTCAACCACATTTTAACTGCTTTACGATGGTAAAAGAAATATTATAATTCCAACGTGGTTGGGACAAGAGCGTATTTTATCGCTATCCAAAAATGAGACGTCATCTTCTATCTTTATAAATATTGATTGTGGAAAAAAAAGAACGTAACCGTCAATTTTTCAAAATAGTTTTTATTCAAATCTCACAATGTATACAATTTAATACACGTTCTATCAAAATGACGTAAGCTGAAAATGGCAAGATAGTGTCTAAATTTAGCATTAAAATTTGAAAAAAAGATTGCCTATTAAGTTTACAACTAGGAAAAACGACTTTTACTTGATCATTTTTTTTGGGTTTTCTTGAGATATAAGGATATAAGCTGCGAATGTCGAATAAGTACATACATTTAGTTTTTGGTAAAGAAAGATGGCTTTCTTGGCAAATTTTCGGTCAGAGAAAAAGACTTCCATCACATAAATTTTATTGGGTTTTCTTAAATAACTTATTAAATTAATATCATATTGAATCAATAAAGAAACAATTTTAGCCTTCATGTACTTGAAGGTTGTGCCTATTTATTGTTTTGACTTTACCTCAAAACCATTGAATAAAAGTTTTTTGTGTCTCCTTCAAAATTTTCTCTGTGTAGGTTACGTCTATTTTTCTTTACACAGTCGATATAAAATTTATGAGATATGCTTGATTAAGACCAGAAGTAAGGTCAGATGAGTAGATGGAAGGTACATTTAGCAGCATCCCTGTAAAATTTTCTTTATGTGGATTACATCTATTTTCCTTTCCACAGTCGATATCAAAGTTTTAGGATATGCCTGATTAAGACCAAGTGTAAGGGCAAAATGTATTGATGGAAGGCATATTTAGTAGTATCAATGATTTTTTTTAAACGAGAGCTACAAACTTAAAATAAGCTTACATTAAACTTCTGCCGATAGTAATAAAAGTATTGTTGACAATAGAGCTTTATTGCTAAAAAATACTGTCAATGTTTTGTATGCATCCGAAATACAGGTGTTAGACAAAGTGCATATTGCATCAACTACGACCCAGTGCAGTGCATTGCAGGCTGTAGATCAGGGTAAAGATTGTCGTATACGACTCGTTAACACAAAGCCAATTTCAACCATAATCCTTCAGGTGTCCTAGAGCTTTTAGTAATGCAGGTAAACTAAACTTTTAGAAACAGAGCTTTTAAATTACTCAAAGACACCGTACAAAAACCAAAATAGCCGTAATAGTAGCAATTAAAAATTAACAAGCTCCGAGCGATTAAACATAAGGAAACTTTAAATTTATTATATAATTATCCAGTGAAAACCCATTCACATGAAAACGCTTAATGTGAGGAATCGGTTAGTATGAAATATTACTGCGGTCCATATTTAGATTTAGGTATGATTTCGTGGTGTCCAAATCAGACATATTAATTAATTTTAAAATGATTGTTTTTTAAAACCGTGTTGTATAACTTTGCTATACAGATATATGCCACGATTTTTCAATCGTGTTATATCAAAAACGTGTTATACGAGGTCCGGCGTAACTCATATATTTCGTCACTTTAGAATGTCCGACAATTTTTTTTGCTAAAAAAGCTTATACCGTATTATGAATGCCATGTATTTGTAATACAGTGGAAACTCTTTAACATGAAAACGGTTAATTTGAAAAATCGGTTAGTATGATATAGTGCTGCGGTCTCGACAAAATCTAAGTAACTTCGTAGATAATTTTTCTGTTAACACGAAAAGAAAAATCACATAACATGAAAAGATTTTGCACCTCGAACAAACAAAATGTATCGACAGTCGGATCGTCACTCAGATATTTTTGCTCTTTTATTTACTAGACCTGCAATTTCTTCGAACACAACAAACACCCCAATAAAAGTTTTTGCATTCCAACGCACAAAATTTACTTAGCCTTAGTAGCTCGTCACCCAGATGTTTTTACCCTTATTTTCACTAGAATTGCAATTTCTTGGAATACGAATTAATTCAATGTTACAACATAAAAAACATTGGTGGGTTTTTTTTGGATCCGTTTTTTAACATGAAATTCATTTAACGTAAAACAAATATTTCAGTCCTTTCGGTTTCATGTAAACCGGTTTCCACTGTGTCTTAATTATCAATTCAACAATCGGAAGAAAAGATAAACAGGATTCAGGTTCTTTGGAGACATCTTCCAGCCACTTGAAGCGCAGCTGTATCACTTTCAATATTATAAAAAACTTCTTGTCTCGTTCTTTTATCACTAAATTATTCATGAAGTCATCCCAGTTCATTTCCAATATTTATTTGTTGTCGAAGATTTATATTACAGTTTTCTGAGTATATTGACTCAAAATAATCATACATAATATCAATAATTATAATTAATTCCAAACACAATATGGTGCAATAAAAATTGGGATGAAATTATTTGCTTGAAAGCACCTTATTATAAGGCATAGACAATACCGGATATGAAACTCGTTGCAGATTTATATACCCGCAAGTCAAGTCCCGCGAAATGTCATACCATAAAGCCGCGAGCAACTTCTTCTAGTTTTAGAGTAAAATTGGAAATGTCTGTGTCGAGTATTTATTTCATTGGCAAGAACCTCGCGATGCAATTCGGAGAAAATGGGTGAATAATCATTACATAAATATTTATCAAACAACCGTATTGGTTTTTGCTCGTATAAAGTGCACGTGGAAATGAACTGTTGTTTTGAAATTGTTAATACTTATTTTTTATTTTTGCGGTATCCTGTATTGTATTTTCTGATTTAAAAAAATCCGCAGATGTGGGGACCAAACGCGCGTTCTTCGGACATGCACGCTAAACTATAGGCTACTGGGAGGCAAAACCGTTTAATCTTAAACCAGTGGTTCTCAAAGTGTCATCTGTACCAGACCCAAGGAGCTAGCAATCGCTAAGGGGTTCCGTGGAAACTTAAAATTAATGTGGGGGTCGACGGACGACGTCGGAGGGTCCACAGAAGGTTTAAACGCGCGAACTAAAAAAACGAAAAATTGATCAAATCATAATTCTGTGTGACTTGTAGTAACTAAAGTCTTTTTTTACATCGTCTTCCCGATAGCTTAGAAGTTAGCGCGCGTGCCAAGCAGACGGGAAAATTTGAGTTTACTCCCCTCCTGTCAAATTTAAAAAAAGTCCAAAAATGCAAGACTCATTTTATTTCTTTATATATTCATTTTAGGTTGAGCAATTTTACGACAAACCA
Organism: Rhyacophila evoluta; assembly: GCA_022683975.1. NCBI lineage: Eukaryota > Metazoa > Arthropoda > Insecta > Trichoptera > Rhyacophilidae > Rhyacophila > Rhyacophila evoluta. The sequence goes on along the minus strand of JAGVSQ010011767.1, from coordinate 1,306 downwards.
TTATCATGTAAAATAATCTGTCAAGACGTTTTCACATTGCGGAGATTCATATACTCCACTTTCGGGGTGGATATCTTCACACTCTGTTCCATATGATCCAATTTCGGGGCGAACGTGGAGAAAAAAAATAATGCAAAAATATGAAATTTGATGTATTAATGATTAATAAAGGCTTAAAAAATTGTAAAAATTTGTGTCATGTGGTATACGAGGTATAGTTTTGTCATTAGCGGCATATCTATTGAGAACTTGGTGATTGAGCGAACGTGGTTAAAAAAAGGAAATATTTTTCCTGGGCCACGGATTATTGTTATCTAATTTACGTGGTCCATAAAATAAAAACGTTTGGGAGTTGCTGATTTAAAGCAAAAAATAAATATATTCAAATAGGAACACAATACAAAACTATCTGAAATATTAATAGTAAATGATGAATAAACTGAAATGAAGCAGTAAAAGCTCGAATTAAAGTTTACGATCCATATGAAAGCTTACAAATTTTTGAGTTTGAAATAAAGCACATTTACATCTTTCAACAAAATTTCCTTGAAGTGAACCGAGGTTTATATTAATAAATCACAAGTAAAGACGGATATTCGAAGAGAGATCTCTCGTTAAACTAATTTTAGTTGCATTTATGTGAATAATGTGTAAACAATGACTACACAGGAAAGCGATTCGAAGTAATGAAATTGTTTATAATATGTAAACTATCCGACAAGTGATCTTTTCCATACTGTTATTTAATAATAACAAAAAACAATGCAGTATATATTTTGAGAAAAACAGAATCGTAAAACGTAAAACTTCGGTGAACGTAAGTGATAGATAATTTCTAGGCAATCACGGCCTTTTAGTTCTGTGTGTATTATAATATAAAATATAGCACAATGATACTCAATGAATTGAGGTAAAGGTTGATAACTAATATTCGTTAAAGAAGTACAGTCTTCACATTAAAGGAAACTATATGCTGCGTATTCTTAAAATAAAGTCAGTTTCAGACTTTTGAAATAAAGAAACTAATAAATATCCGTCTAAAAATTTGCAAATTGTCAATGTTTCAAGTAAGAAATATATCAAAAATTAAATGACTGAAAAAACGTGTATATATTTTTGTCCCCCTCAATTTCCTATTCGTTGTATCCCCCTTTCTTTAGTTGTTACATGTATCGAGTCGTTTTCGGCAAATGATCGTGTGCAGTTTTTTAGCGATTTTCGTTTTTTTTTATCAAATCAGTTCAAATAAGACACCATTATACATTACACCAAAATATAAAACTCTACCTATACCATAATTACGTAA
>JAGVSQ010011766.1:0-12035 GCA_022683975.1 Rhyacophila evoluta | reverse complement strand
ACCCGGGTTTCGCCTTTCGGCATCTTCAGGCTACATTATATGTGTGCAGTGAGCGGACATATAACATACTATCAATAAATTCTATTGTAACTTACTAAATGTATTAAATTAGTAACTATCATCAGTGAAATTAATAATAGGAGACAGCAAAAATATCGCTAATCTATTGGAATTAGCTAACTCTTAAATTCTTAATTTAAAGTCTTAAATTTCCGAAAGTTCTTCAACGATTGCTTTGAAATTTTAACACAACGATGAATTTAAATACGCGCGTGTTTTTATATACCAATTATTATATATACCTTCGACCAGACTGAGCCACAGTAACGCGTGGCCGTGTCCAGCTAGCTGTTAATTTCTTTTCCATTTAACCTAACTGAGCCACAGCAACGCGTGGCTGGGTACAACTAGTAATAAATAAATTTATTTGTAATTCGTTTACCAGTATTTCCTAATTGTCTTGTTTCATAGCACCTAAGGCAAAACACAATGTAAGACGATTGGGAATCTCTAAATGATTGTAATCCAATGATCCATAATTGCAGGGTAGGCGGCTTGCAGTAAATCTTGGTCGATGCCCATTCCCCCCGATGACTTTGGATGCAAGCTCCTCCGTAACTTCAATCTCTTGCCCTCAGCGTTTTTGATTTCACGTACTGGCGTCAGTTTAAGTAGGAAACAGGAGGAAGTCTAATGGATTCCAACAGTTCGTCTCCAAGTAACATGCCAACCCAACTAGATTATCATGTCATGGTAAATAAATGCAACATTAACTCTTTGAGGAGTATGGACGAACATGTACATCCATGCGTCTTGTCGCCTTATATTCGAAGCCATTCTTTTTATTTTTCTATAAAATGTAATTATTTCTCTTAATATAAATACTAGATAGATCTATCAAAGATATTTAAAAGTCATTACAAACATATTACTTATTTTTAGGCTATAAAAAGTACGTAAACATTATGAAAAAAATATGTAAAAAAATGTTGAGTACCATATTGAAAAAATCCCTTATGTTCTTTCGATAATTAATATGTTTTGCAAAGAAACGACTGATTATTTATATTAATGTTCACAGAAATACATACAATGCCACATAAAACAGTCTTATGGGTTCAAATTCTTTCTCAGGTAGTCCTTTGATTCCGAAATAGGATTGGTTACACACATTCTTACTAATTTGGAATAACTTTTTAGTCTATTTTGTTCATTGTTTTTTACAAATCCATATATTAGATTTGACTGGCTTTATTACATTATTTGAATTGATAGCACTGAAAGATTTCAGTGCTTAATATGTGTGGATAAAAATTAACTCACAAATGAAAGGATTAAGCATGTCGATATTTAAAAAACTTTACCGCCACTGGCGATACAATATTTATAACTGGGTGAATTATTTATTAACTATCGAAGTTATATTGCGCGGGAATTTCATTTCCGAGTATGTGCAATAATAATATCATAATCCAATATAATTTTAATTTGTGGTACGACTTATAATAAAAACTACTTGCCATCATAATTTATTTTATTTTAATAAACGTTATACGGGGATGAACTGTTTGTTATAATTGAAAGTAAATCTTCAACGTCTGCTGCAACTTGCACGCGCGCTTCAGAGAAGTTATAAAATAAAACAATAATGAATTGCTACCAGCATGAAAATAAAACGAATCGTATTTCAGTAATGAAATGAGAAAATATCATAGGATTTCTAACATCTGCATGTTATTGTATAATAGAAGTATATTCACTTCGGTGTTGCCATTTCTTGAAAATTTTCAGTTGGTTTAATTCCATAAATGCAAATAGCTTAAGCACGGTTTAAATTTAGAATAGGTAAACAATATTAAGAAGTACTTAATACAATAGCTTAAAAATGCACATAATTATCTAACACTGCCATCTAGCAAACTAATCAAAAAGTCAATTCAAGGTGATTTTTAGTGTGTTGAAAAAGAGGCTCTATTTATATATCGCACAGTGAATAGAATTACGCCGTAACCCAAAGATTATTATTTTCAGTAATGTTGGTGTTATGAATGTAAGAAATCATACTTTCATATTATTTTATCTAATCCAATTTACAAATCAAAATAAGTGTATTGATAATATTAAAGGTAGGATTTTTAAAAGGTAGTATACTGTCTGTGATGGAGTAGAGGTTAGCGTGCGCGCCTAGTAATCCGGGGAATGCGGGTTCGATTCTCAGAGCTGTCGGATTTTTAATAATCTGAAAATGCTGGACTGGTGGCTTATTGGGTTGAGCATTATCTGACAAACAATACTCGTGAAAAATAATTTGTTAAGACGTCTTCACATTACGGAAATCCATATACACTATTTTCGGAGTGGATATCTTCACGCTATGTAGATCCATATGCTCCACTTTGAAAGCGGACATACAAAACAATACACATATTTAGTTATACTTTTGACGGTTTTGTGACGGACAACTATACGACACAATCACAATTAAATATTTTTTCATAAGCGTTTTATAATTAATCATTTGGTATCGAAAATTGTTCTTAAATACAATACATGTTAGCAACAATATAATACACAGCAATTACGATAAAACTTACTATACAACGACGTATATACATTATCATAAATTTCTGTATGTGTTTTTACCAGGAATCTCTTTGCGCCATGTTATAATACGTATATATCGCGTTATTTTCTAATAAAACTTTCATGGGCACGTCATTGTAAAATAACATCACAGAGAAAATAAGAAACATTAATTTACAATGGTCATCATTTATATTGTGATCAGTGACGTTCTTAAAATCGGGGTACCATGTATTTAAAAAAATTATAGAGCATATGGATATCAAGACCCGCTTCCAAGAATCCCTGTCGCCCGCCAGTATTCTTGCATCCTCCATGCCTGCATCCTGTAAATTCGCGTATATTATATAGATACGCTAATACATTCTATAGATAGTATTAAGCGACCCTCTGAGACGCCGACAACTGGTCGGCTTGAAGAATAGGGAGACCAGGTTCAGACTCTCTTGAGGCATCCGCAATATGTGGCTAAGCCAGGTCCTGCGTCGCAGCTTCACTTTATCAGTTATAATGACTGTATGGTCCATTCTCTTATCTTTTCGTTTCGAATGAAGTTATACCACCGTATCCCCAGAATCTGTCTCAGGCACCTGCTCTCAAAGCTTAGAATACGGTTGTTTTGGGCCTGCACCCAACAAAAGCCCAAAACAACTGTGTGCAAATACAATTTATAACATCTAAAACAAGTTGTAATATTACAATATTATTCGATACAACATAAAAATTATAAAAACAGATATAGAAAGTAAATAATTACGTTTTTTTTTTTTAAATTTTTGGATTTTTTTACATCGGGCAGACCACATTTGTAATGGCATAAAAAAAGAGATAAAGACATTTTTAGAAGGCTGTCAAAAATGACAAGCTTTGTACACGTACCACTTATTTGCCATCTCTAAATTATATGCTCGCTTCCTCGTGTTGGTTAACTTAATAGGTTATTTTGTTTAATTTGATGCTAACCTCTCTGTATGCTGTATACAGAGGTAGATGCCTGATTTGGGCTTACAATTTCTCAATCAATGTCATTGCAAATCGATATGATTATTGACACGCCTGCTTAATAATGGCCTCCGTAGCAACGCGTTGCCGTTTTCATCGCCTTTCTTGAAGAACTAAAAAAAAAAACTCACTGACAGAGAAAACCATAAAAATAAGCACGACAGAATATCTTATATATATCGACAGTGGAAAGCTAAAAGGACGTAGCCCACACAGAGCGAAATTTACAGGACGCACAAAAAACGTTAAACAAAGTCCTAACATTAAATAGGAACAACCTTGAAGTGCAATAAGACCATTTTTTTCTTTATTTACTCAATTTGATATATTTTTAAAGAAAAAACAGTAAAGTTGAGGAGGTGGAAGCCCTTTTCATGGTCGAAAATATCTTCGGCCATTCTTTTTACAAACTTAAAAGATAAATTTGGACAGTAATTTAGCATTTTTAGCTTATTTACTATTAATAGAATGTGTATTAAGGTATATACATTGTGATTATTGAATAAAAGCCATTTCGATAAAACGGAAGGTTACGTCCTTTTTCCTTTTTACAATCGATTTAATATGAATATATCACATAATACTCCTGATATATTACAATAAACGTGTTCTTAGTGTGCTTATTTCTGCCAATTTTACTATAGATTCTTGTGACGGTTATATCTATGAATGGCCAGTTGATGTTATATTTCAGCACGTCAATATTTAAAACACGGTACCGCCACTGGTGATTAAATATTTATAACTGGGTGAATTGTTTATTAACCACCGGAGTTATATTGCGGGAATTTCAACACAAAGATATTAAAAAGCATATGGCAAAAGCGGTAGAGTGCCGCCTTCAAACTCAAGGCGAAATTTCCCTCCTTTTAAAACGTAAAATACCGATTTCAGATGGTTGGACATCTAGATTCTTAGATAGAAGCAGTAATTTTATATCTGATATCTGTCAGTGTGTTTTAGAGAATGTCCACATACTTATGTGGTGAATTTCAAGACGCTAATCACAACTTCCGGGAATATCCCCATATATCAGTTAAAAAAAACGAGTTTCTCAAATCGTTTCATACATTTGTTGGATTATTATGACTTGGTTTCTACATAAGGTGATTTTTAAGCTTTTTTGCAGCATCTTATGACGAAGAAGAAGGTTTCTCCTTAAAAACGCTCGATATCAATAGGGCTTAGTTGGAATCTCTCTCTCTCTTTCTACCATATCCGTTCGCTATGTGGAGCACGTGGCCACCACATAGTAAAATCCAATACCATCAAAAATATAATAATTTAGAATAATTGATATATCATATCCCCTTTAATAGGGAGAAAGGATGTAACCCACACCGAATATATTTCATATATGAAAGCACAAAAATTCATGATTTTTGGCTAAAGTCAACATGTAAATTCAACTTAGAAGTGCATGTAGCCTAAAACTTATGTTTTATAAACCCAATCTGATATTGATTAAACAACATATTGAAAAAAAAACTATAAAATTGATGTACTGGAAGTTCTTTTTCCTGGTCGAAAATTTTACAAGCCATCATTTTTTAAAAGCTTTCATTTAACTTCACTTCTGCCAACGGGTGGACCATTTTTGAAACTGAAAAAATAAATTAAGATAATAATTTGGCATTTGCAGCTTAAATCTTTTTGATAGTACATGTGCTAAGTTGTGTACATTGTGATTATCAAAAAGGCTATTTTAAAAGAACTGAGGGTTACAACTTTTTTCTTTAATACAGTCGATAAGGAAGCTGGAAGATCATATTGTGAACTTACAAATTGACAAGAACCTCAAGTGACCTTAAGATTCGATTGATTAATAATCGCGCGTGCTGTCCAGCTCTAAGAACGAGTCGACATATGGCACACGAGTTGAACAAGACTAGGAAATTAATAATTTACTTTAGCCCGGCGTCAAGTTGATGAACATTGCAAATTACACAAGCAAGTTTTTAACGTACATGCAATATTACACATATCTATCAACTCTCGCCTTACTGTCCCAAAAGCTACGCTACACGACATAAATTTTACGGTATTTGTTATACTATTAAATAAAGTCTCCCCGGTAGCGTAGTTGGTAGCATGCGCGCCTAGTAATCCGGAAATGCAGTTTTGATTCCTCATCCGTTGAATTTTAAAAATCCGAAAATCCAAGACTGGGTGCCCATTGGGTTGAGCAACTGTCTAAAAAACTAACTCTCGTGAAAATTATTCTGTCGAGACGTCTTCACATTACGAAGATCTATATACTCCACTTTCGGAGTGGATATCTTCACACTGTGTAGATCCATATGCTCTGCTTTGGGAACGAACATGGTAAAAAAAAATGAAATGAACTCATATTTTTTCATGTTAACGTTAAAAATATACGGAATTTGATTTCATGATATTGAATATATCTATATTATATAATGTGTGGGAGCGTAGGGCTTATCACTCTGGCTCATTAAAACACGAAAACCACAGATGCCTCGGACAAAAAGTGACAGACAGTCCTGGAAGCGTCATGTGGTGGCCATATGCTCTCTGCCATAGGGAGAGTACTTTTCGTTTATCTATTTTTACTCTGTGGTATACGAGGCATTGCTTTGTCATGGGCGACATATGTATTTATTTTACAAATGTTTAAATATATTATAATATCGAATATATTAGATAAATTATTGCAGTTAGATATAAAATCGTTTTATCATGTATTAATAGTCATATAATATAAAATAAATAAAAGAGATTCTTTACTGACTGAACCAACCAATTTGAATACTCCCTTTCTTCTCGTCTGAGACGTAATCGAATCATTTATATGGAAGGACACCACCGTTACACACATATCAACGTAATTTAATACACACAGTACATGCTGGATGTTTTTTGATTACGAAATAATTATTTTTGTTGATATTGATTAATATTTTTATTTCGTAACGGCGTCTCGGGGCAGCTGGAGGTATGCCAGCTGCTCTAAGTCATACAGCGAGCATCTTTTGTTTCTTCGGAGGTCAATTCCGAAGGAAGGCGTAGCTGTATCCGTTTTTCTTATATTATTGTAGATTCAAATGAATATATTTACACCAGGATAAATTGCCATTAAAGTAAAAGATTAACGAACGCCAATAAATCAACATTAATTGCTCAAGCCTGTCGATAGCCTGAGAAAAAATATGTTGAAAAGAGTGTTGAAATAATGAAAAAAAGCCTCATTTGATCTTTGCGCTTTAAACTCATTTCCAATCACTCCCAGAACAAGAATTTTTATGATATCATAACAGTGTTAATGAAAAAACTCGATGACCCAAAAGTTTTCAGGATGAGTAACATTTTTTCACGGCTGCGTTTTTAAAATCACTGTTAAACACGTCGCCATTTCGGAAACGGGCCGCAATATTTTATCAGTGGTCCAATATTATATGGACGGATTAATTACACCCGGTTGCTTTTTGTGTAAACACGTTTTCTCAGTATTTTTTTTTTCTTTTGCTCACAGCGAAATTTTTACTAGGGATGTACCCTATGAGTATCGATTAAAAAATATTTAATTAATACTATCGATTGACATTAGTGGACAATAATATTAAATCCTTATAAACTGCAGCAATACTTGTTACTTCGATATAATCAATCGTGTATTTATATGTTAAGTTTATATATCGTTATGGACTTTTTAGTAAATAAAATAAACTTTCGAAAAATATGTGGGAATGATTTTCTGTCAACTTGGTATTTCCCGTTAAAAAGTGTGATTAATTGTTAATGTTGGCGCTACTAAAGAATTTCTTTCCCTACTCTCTGCTATCAAAAATATACTAATTTAAATTGATGCTATATTTGCTATTTTATGTACATTTCTTCTTTGCATTTATTAAATGTTGCTGATAACATAAGCCACGAAACGGCTAAACAAGTAATGGAACGCACACTGGTTAATTAGTTAATTGCTCGTGGCTTCGGGTACCATTATATTAAATAAATAAGAGAGAGAATAAAATAAGAGAAAAAAGGGAAAAAAATCTCATTTTCTCAGTCATGAATTCAAAAAATATATTAAAACATAGACAATATTTTTGAAAATTTAAAATGATAATAAAAATATGGCTTAATATTTTTTCAATATATGTATAAAGCAATACTTTTGATGTACTAAAAACAATATGATATTTAAAGAATAAGTTTTATTTAATACATGAGAGGGTCCACAAATTCTTGTAGCTTATAGATAATTTACCCATACCAGCCACTGATACTGGTTGATAGAAATAATTTAAAATTAAATTCAGTCTGTCTCCCCAGTAGCGTAGTTGGTAGCGTGCGCGCCCATCAATTAGAAGAATGCGAGTTCAATTCCCCATCTATCAGATTTTTTAAAATCCGAAAATGTAGGACTGGATGTCCATTGGGTCGAACAATTGTCAAATTGACAAACAATTCTCGTGAAGAACAAAACGTTTTCACGCTGCGGAAATCAATATACTCCACTTTCGGAGTGAATATCCCCACACTGTAAATCCATATACTCCAGTCTGGGAGCGAACATGGTATCAATTCAAGTCAAGTCAATTTAAAATTATAAACTATTTCGTCATCTGGACGTTTATACATTTCAAATATAATAGTTTTATGGAACTCATTGTTAATTTATTGATAACCAGTATTAATTATTAAGCTAGCTAAAACTGTAATCGTAAAACTTATTATTAATAATTGTTAATTTTTAACGATTATTTTTTTTGCTAGCCCATCCCTAATCGTTGCTCGAACATCGGGATGGTCTCCGTACTTTCCGGACCGCCGATGTTAAGATCCAGAAGTCGTTTGTAACTAGTTTTGTTTGATAGATCTTGCGCCGGGCTGCCTCATAAATCCAAATAATACTTCTTTAATGACTTCAGCGTGGCTGTGATTAGCTATTGGAAAAATCTCACAGAATCTTTAAACGGTGAGACTTTGAACTCTGCTTACAGAATCAAATGTAATGTATTAATACAACTGCGAGATATTGTATATTGTTAGATCATTCATTATAAATGTATGATTAATGTGTTATTGAATAACACGTAAGAATATAATACAAGATATAGATATCAGGCGTGTTTCGTTTTAGTTATTAACTCGATGCGAATTGGAGTCAGGCAGGGATACGTTCTTGCTCCGTTAATATTTATATTTATCTTTGCTTTTATACTTTGAAAGACAATCCTAACTGACCGTAACAGCTTAGTCTTATACAATACAGAACTGAACTAGTGTTGAGGAAGGATGATAATTACTTCGTTTATATTTAAAATCATCTTCTTCATTATCAAGTATAAAACTTTAAAGCAGTGCCACGCCGTAAATTGGAAGCACCATTGAGCAAATATTGAACTTCTGGTTTATATATTTTCACTGATTTATGACTTTCACATTTTTAGCGTTTTATCCCTTTTCAACGTATCTTTTTATAGTGTACTTGTTTCCATTATGCAAATTAAATATCTTAAAATTTGTAGTGTTAGGCCGTGGGCACGATATACATTGCGGCGACAGAGTGGCGGTGACAAAACGATGGAAACAGAGATGCAAAATAGCTGTCAATAGGTGAGTGAGCAATGTGTTGTAACGACAACGTGTTGTCACGCTACCGAAGTTTCTCATTTACTCACATATTTATAGCTATTTTTATCTCTGTTATGGTTGCTTTGCCGCCTTCGCTCTGCTATCGTGCCCGCGGCATTAGTGTGAGCGCTTAAATATGTGCGTAGATGTGTTGTAAGTACGTGTTGTGTCCGGTTGTCTATACGTGTACTTGTCATGTGAACACTTGTTCGGCGCGCAACGTGCAGTTGTCTGGTTACCCTAAGTGTTACATTAAATGCTTCCTCTTTGCTTATCTTTATATGCCATCGCCGCCAAATGAATTGAACCGGAAGACCTTCTGAAAGACCATTTGACATCTGATATCCCTCACAGCGATCAGGTATCGATTACCGTTCGATATTCACTAAAAAAATGGGCTACTTGTCACGCAAGGCATAAGGAATAATGAATATTTTCTTCTTGTGTAGATGTGCTAAAACTAAAACAAAAAATGTGACCTTTCCATATAACTAATGTCGATCAATTTTAATTTAATACCTGACGTGTAATCTAAAATGTGTTTTTTAATCATTATATAATTTAAAGTAAATTTTTCAAAATGGTATTCAGAATGTGTTAGATGTATATCTCACTGTCGTTCTTAAGCTATATATATTTTATACCATGTTCGCTTCTAAAGTGGAGCATGTGGATTTACACAGTGTGATATCTACTGGTTGATAAATTTTACGATTAAAGTGTTAACTAACTTAATAATTAAGATTGGTTATCAATACACTAACTGTGTGTTCCTTAAAACTATTTAAAATGTGTAAACGTTTATATGAAGAAATAGTTTAAAATTTTAAATTGACTTGACTTGGCTTGATACCATGTTCGCTCCCAGAATGGAGCATATGGATTTACACACTGTGATTATATCCGTTTCGAAAATGGAGTATATTGATCTCCGCAATGTGAAGATGTCTTGACAGATTATTTTTCACGAGAATCGTTTGTTAGACAGCTGTTCAACCTAATGGAGATCCAGTCCTGCATTTTTAGATTTTTTTGTATCCTACAAATGGGGAATGGAACCCGCACTATCCGGATTGCTAGGGGTGCACGTTACCAATTCCGCTAACCAGGGAGACTCGGTAGTATTTGCTTAAAATTCTAAACCAAAACTAAAGTAGCAAGGATCAATTCTTTTTTTAGACCATTTCCACACGTGGTGCATATGGTTCTCAACACTGTATAGGAGATCACTGCAGAAATTGAGTACATAAATTTCCACATTGCAAATGCTTATTGTCACATATATTTTTATGAGAATTAGTTGTCAATCAATGGATTTTTTAAAAATTATTATATTAGATATTCTATGTATTACAAAGTTCAGTCTTAATCTGCCAGTAGCGATGCCAATATAGAGAATAATGATTTTCGATGTTGGTAAATTTCATCTGAGTGGGATGATTTCAAACTGATTAATAAATTTCAGAAATAGAATATCTAATTCGATCGAAAATTGTTTACGAGAAATGTTTGATTTTCAAGATATATATTTTAAATTAATAACCCCTTGCATTAGTGAGTTAATTTTAAAACTTCAAAACTAAAAAATATACATTAAAAATCTAAATATTAAGAATTAAACGTTTATACAATGCAAACTTCATTACGTATCGTTATTAACGAGTTTACCTTTATGCATTTTCAGTCTACGCTCACTCAAACGACATTATAAGTGTACACTCAATTTACACTGTGTATATTCAATTCATAATTTACGACTTGTACGGATTATTAAAGTTTTCAAACATCGGAACTATTTTTACGATTTTCTAATTTCATCTAATCTGGATGAAATTGTTGCTCGGGTTATTTGGTTGCAAAGCCATTTCCTTAGCGCACTGCGCTTGAGAATATATTCGCTGTGTGCAAAAAATATATGAAGTGATTACTATAATCAATCAGTTATTGTCTTACATCTTGATTTGGATTTACACCATGTGATTTCAATGATGATATCGTGAATCACGTACTAGAAAATAAATTCATAATACAGGGTGACCTTAGCGTAAGCTCTACATACGGTAATATTTTTTTTAATACCATGTCCGATCTGAAAGAAGAGTATATTAAACTGCTTACCCTATAGAGTTCCTCCACATACAGAATTTTAATAGATTTTAATGTATACTTGTCGGTATTTTAATATTATGTACGTCACAAGTATAGAGTAAATATTATATGAACTTTTTACATCATCTTGTCTCTGGACACTTACATCTGCATCATGGGATTGTACATATTCAAGTATCCATGTAAGGGCGTGTGGTTTGCCAATTTGAATTTTGTAAGTAGCTGAATTCTAAAACAAAGCAAATATACAGGATTGGATCCCAATATATAGAGCAAATAGTAAACAATTTAGTGGTATACAAATTGCATGGTGTTTATATTATGGAAATTCATCTGCTCTACGGCTGAAGAGAGCATAGTTTTAAATAATATTATTTATTAATTTTAGAGTTGTAAAAAGTACTCGTGAGGTTAGCGAGAGCGGTTCGTATCTGGAAAATACGACTTTAATTCTCACATCTGCTGGAAAAAATGCAGGTTTGGAAGCTATTTGGTTGAGTAATTACCTGTAAACCAATTCCTATGATATATCTGTCAAGTCATGTCTTTACATCGAGGAGATCCATATACTCCACATTCACAGCGGGCATTATAACACTGTGTAGATCCATGTGTTCCACTTTCGGGGCGAGCATGGTGAAAATAGTTGTTGCATTTTCATTGCTTTTATTTAATTCAATCAATTATTCTAAATTATTTAAAACTGGTAAAATTCCATATGTGAGATCACTGTTAGCGAT
>JAGVSQ010011765.1:0-12035 GCA_022683975.1 Rhyacophila evoluta | reverse complement strand
TTTTATTGAAAATATACTTTTTACGTAAAAATGGCTCGAGTGGTAAAGGTTAATAGTTCCTTGTTTTCAGACTTGAATTCTGATACACAATTTGTTCAGATATATAATTTTGAAAATGATAAATATTGATAAAAGTCACGGAACAATTGGATGAGGAGTAATTTTAATAATACACATTATAAACTAAAACAAAATTAAAACGGATATTACTGATAATAAATAATCTGACTCAGTGCGTTATTAACTTCATTAATATTCGAAACAGGCTGCATGTAAAATGGTGAATTCAATTCTACGATTTTAATGCACGAAACTTTGAGCTTTTAATCTAATTAAAAAATCATCAATCACAAAAATGGCGGCATTAAAACATCACTAAAAGGATTTTACTCCAACATCATTACGGGTGGCATTTAATATAATAATCTCGTTTTAATAACGATGATAAATTTCGGGGAAATGCCGAATTATTTATCAAGCCTGTCATTTTTAATTAGTAGCTTGGTCAACATTTGTTCGGTTACAATTTGATTATCTCTTTGACTGAGTAACAGATCTAATTGCTTTTGAATGAAGTATTTTACAGTTATTTGTTGTTTTGAACATGCGTTTAAGTGTTTTATTTTATGTAGCCTACATTCAGGTTTTTTTTTCTTAATGTATTGTATAATATCATGTTCAGCGTGTACTTGCACTGACTAAACTCTGAAAAAAATATCACTACACAAAATTTATACACTATAAAGAATTAAGATACTTTGCATAAATAATGAAGTTTCTTTTATTTCCTGCTAAAATCAATATTTTCTTCCCCCGGTTGCGTAGTTGGTAACATCCTTGCCTAGCGATCCGAGGAATGCAGGTTTGATTACCCACTTGTCGGATTTGAAGAATCCAAAATATGCAGGACTGGATGCCCATCGGGTTGAGCAATTGTAAACCATTCTCTTTAAAAATAATCTGTCAAGACATCTTCACTTTGCGGAGATCTATGTACTTCACTTTTGGAGTGGGTATCTTCACACTGTGTAGATCCATATGCTACACGCTAGGAGCGAACATTGTATAAAAAAATCAACACATTGTTCTTATATAATGCATCAGTCAGAATAAGGTGGTATTTGGGAAATGTGAATGGCAATTTATTAGGAAAATTTAAAGTTTCTTACTATATTATTAATTTCTAATAGATGCTGTCACTTGTTTAGTATGGAATCTTTAATTTTTTGTGGTGTTTTTACTATTTTAGAAAGCCACCAATCGCTTTACTAAAAGTATTAAATTTTCGACAAATGCAAAAGTGACGATGATAAAGCGGTATGGGCTCTGTATGAAGGCACAATGAGCTTTCGTAGTCTTAAGATGTGTTTCTATAATATTTTTAACACCTTTGTATTGTATTTCATAAAGCTTTTAAATTTATTTATATGAAAGAGTTTAATATTCTGTTTTGTTTTTTTGCAGGTGAGCTTTTTTGGATACTGCCTACAAGTTATTGGCTATTACGCATATGTGGAGCATCATGAGATGATACGCCATTTAGCATAGTAATTAGTAAGTCAAGTTGTAGTTGTGAATATATACGATAATTTATGTTAATAAAGCTGACAGAATCTGTTAAAGTTTAATTACCAAAACATCTGCTATAACAAAACATGCATTTATTACATATTTTTTTATATACTACGTTCGCTCCCAGACTGGAGCATATGCATCTACAGTGTGAAGATATCCACTCTAAGTGGAGTATATAAAACTGTTTCTTTTTCACAAAATTGTTTGTCAGACGAAATTGCTCAACTCGATGCGCATACTATGCATATATGAATAATTACACATTTTAATAATAAATTTTTTACCAATCTTATTACGGCTGTTAATCGATTTTATCCTCGACGGCCGAGAAATTAGCATACGGGCTTCGAAGCCGGAAATTGCGAGTTTAATTTCGAAAATTGCTTTATTTATTTAAAAAATACAAGACTGGATACCAAATGAGTCGATTAATTTCCTGACGAACAAAATCTACCAATTTATGTGTTAAGATTTCGGAAATCCCTTTTCTTCACAATGTCAAGCTCCATATGCTTCACGTATGGAGCAGACATGGTAAAAAAATATTGATAAAAAAGTACACAGACAAAATCATTCACTAAAACTATGCGTCCATTTCTTGCATTTAATCGTCAATAGCATCATTTAGATTTTTTTATAGCCACGATATTGTCGACCAACGACGATATGTTACCAAGTCGGGTGGATAATTATTGTTAATTTGTTATATTATATATATAATTTGTTAACTTGTGATAGGCATCTGTATAATCTTTATTCTGGATATTGATATGTTTTACACCTCTGTATTTATCGAGTTAAGCGTTTTTACAAAGCGCAATTCGACATTGTAAATTTCAATAGTGACTTTGTTTCTCTGGAGAGCTTAAAGTTAAAATACTCCTGTTACACTCGCAGGATCTCCATTAATCTTATTGTCTATAGGAGTTGAGCTTTTACAGTAGCACCAGCGATAGTTGCGAATATACAACCAGTCAAATGTCATGTTATAAACTTGCATTTGTATTCGATGGTAAAAGCTCTTGTGTACAGTATTTTGAGTTTTCTTTGAATTTCGTTCTATTTTGCAGAAATCATAACAGGTAAGTTACATTAATCATACAAAATATTTTATCTCGTATGATATTTTACTGGACATGCTAATGGTAAAGCAGGTTCATTTAAATTATCCCTAGTGGCCGGTAGGTGTACTTCTCTGTAGACGTTTGGTAACCGATGTAAGATTGCCTATCTGTTACCAAACGTATAAATATTCCAAATTTTTTAACAATGTTGAGTATATAACATGTGTTTTATTGTATTGAATAAGTGATTATCTATAAAACCATTAATAACATAAATAAAAATCTTCTTCTTCCATGTTCGCTCCCTAAGTGAAGCATATGGACACCACGTGCCGCCTCCAAGTATCTCAGTCGCCCGCCAGTATTCTTGCGTCCTTCCAGGTCATACCTGCCACCGAATACATTCTATAGATAGTATTTAGCGGCTTTTCGGGACGCCGACGACCGGTCGGCTTAAAAAATAAGAAGGTCTGGTTCAAACTTTCTTGTGGCATCCGCAATATGTAGCCGAGCCAGATCCACATTGTCAGTTATAAGTGGCTGCATAGTCCGTTCTCTATATTATGTGCTATATTCAAAAAAATAATGGAACAAAGTTGTTCAGCCTCACGGGCCAATTCAAATAAAAGCTTTTGAAAATGACGTAGATCAAATATTTGATGATTTAATTTGTCCAGCACACTATCTTATATAATTGAAATGAATAACAAGCTTTGATTTGGAGGGATGATTTTTTTTACTTGTTATTTTTAGAACGCTGATCGTGAAAAGCTCGCTATAGATTTGGTTGGTGTTACCATAGGTCCGTATCGGACAAACGCATCCATTTTTCGACTCAAATCGCTACGGGATTTATTAAAGCTGCTCTGCTTTCTTTGTGTTTCCGTTTGTGCTTATATTTTCATTCGTGTATTGTATTTTTTCGTTTGTTGTTTCTAGTGATTGATCGTAAAGTAATTTCCGAGTGTTTCTTTTGACTTCTATCTAGTTCACCTTATTATGAAGATAAAAGCTCACTTCACGATAACTGCGAAGATGACATTTAAAAGGATGTATAAAATATACATTTACTCCTTGCAAGCATGGGTCATATCGCTTTGTCACGTCACAGAAATCTGCTTGAAGCATTTTGATTTTGAAATTTCCCTAATACACCTCAAACTTTTAAGCCATTCAGTATGTCGAGATGTTGAAAGTTTAAAATTTTGCTTTATATGCATTGGAAAATCTATGCAGATATATTAAAAATTTTAAAATGCTCATCGTTAAATAATTTATTGGAATGTATATATGAACTGTATTATAATTATTCAACAGTTGTGAAATAAAAAAATATACGATAGTCAAACATTATTAAATTCATTAATGTTTACATTCAACGAAATAAAATTGATATATTTTCACGTATAAGTCATTATAGCATAATAGTATCCAAAAAATGCTTTAAAGATTACATTAAAATGTATTTTATAGATGAATGAAATAAATTACGTTAAGGAATATAATGAACTAATATAATATATTATAATTGCTAAGTAATTATACCATATTATGATTGTATACATTTTGGAAATATGTAATCGTTCCAATAGATGCTTATCTTTCATGACTATATTTTAAAAGATATCAATTAATTTTACTTGAAACCTTTAAAGAAGTAAGAGCACTTGATTTATTTGATGATTTTTAGTCATTTTGATATAATATTAGATAGAAATTTTCCTACCACCGAACGTACATTTTTGTTTTCTTTACACACTTGTTGAGGGGCTATAAATTATTGTAAAAGAAGACATTAGGGTCTTTTTCAATTTTCAATCGGCGTATTCTAGAACTAACTATCCAATGTAACATTATCATTTATATGGCCCATATTAAATTTTAGTAAATATTAGTATCGTAGAGTGAACGGTACCTTTAATATGGACAGCTTACAAGGTGTTATTATCTATTTGGATCGGCCGAGGCGAGCGATTTCGCAAACGGATATATATTTTTTCTCATAGAGTTTTCGTTGATTTCCATGTTGCTTTGTAATTTTTTTCAAATTATCGATTCGAGTATCGAGTGCTAAAAGAAAATTTCATTTCGATAGGATTTTTTTTAAAGCAAAAATCCATTTCAAATATTATTAAAAAAATA
Source organism: Rhyacophila evoluta (assembly GCA_022683975.1). NCBI lineage: Eukaryota > Metazoa > Arthropoda > Insecta > Trichoptera > Rhyacophilidae > Rhyacophila > Rhyacophila evoluta. The sequence goes on along the minus strand of JAGVSQ010011765.1, from coordinate 7,254 downwards.
ATTATGTTGATAGCTGTAGAGACGTTATATTACGTTTTATTGTAATATACGGATGTCGTCTTTACCCTTCTACTTCCATATTCACTCTTTGAATAACCAATGTCGCCTTTGAAAATACTACTGGTATTCTTGGCTCCACCCATTAATTCCAGGTTCCTGTAGCTTCGCCAAATATATTCCTCCGAAGGTGGCATCTAATGACCTCTTAAGACGCCGAAATCTGGCTGATGCAAATAATGGGTAGGTCAGGCTTAGATTCTTTCAATGCATCCGAAATACGTGACCATGTCCAGCGTCACAGGCCTTATTCTTGTGGCTGCATGGCATATTTACCTTCCTCATTACAAATGAGATTATATGACTTTGTTCCACCGTAGGTATTTCTTTTCAAAGCAATAATAATAATTAAAAGTAATTATGAAAATTTGAAAAAAAAAATCTGTAAGTATTAATACCAATCCAAACCAGAAACCAATCAGCCAATTTAATGAAGCATATTCAAATGATTGCAAAATATCGAAATTGCTCGATGTTTCATTCAATAGTTATTGAAAAAAAACTCATACCTGCTAAGAGTCGACTTGTTTTTTTATTTGACACACAACAACAATAACGATTTCTATATATATTAATGAGAGCATTATACTTACACGTATTACGTATCTTTTATATTTAACAGTTATCACACGATCAAAACCAATATCAAATGGTTATTTTGTATCCTTTAATAAAAACAGATCGGGTTATTCCGAATCAATTTTACTTATTCTTATCAATTATTACACAGTTATTATATGTTCGTAGTCTCTGAAAAGGATATTTTCCATTTTATTTCCGATTTTCTTACTCAGAGAGCTTTGAGCTTGGAAATTTTTTTCATTTTCTATTAAGAAATTCACACCATAAAGATAATTAACATACGTACAAAAATACTTCGAATATTAATACATCAGTTAAGTTTTAGTATAATTACTATAATAATTTTCTTCTGATATATACTATGATGTAGTCTCAATTAACTAACAAATACTTTGGATTTATTCCAATTATAGTATATCAGCAATAGATGCATTTTTTTATATAATAATATTTTTATTTAAACATATTGTTATTGTTGAAACGTATTTTAAGCTTTGAGAAGCTGCGGCGGATTTTGGGAATACGGTGGTATGACTTCGCTTGAAATGAGAAGATAATAGAACGGACCATGTAGCCAGTTATCGCTGATAAAGTAAAGCTGCGACGCTGAACCTGGCCCGGCCAAATATTGCGGATGCCCGAAAAGAGTCTGAATCTGACTTGCCTATGCTTTAAGCCGACTGGTCGATGTATATATAGAATGTATTCGGTGGAGTTACGGGATCAGGTATGACCTGAGAGAGCGCAATAATACTGGTGGGCAACTGGAATTCTCGGAGGCGGCACGTGGTGTCCATATGCTCCACTTTAGAAGTAAATATGGAAGAAGAAGAAGTTATATAGTACATCCCCGGTACCCGAGCAGTTAGCGTGCATGCTTTGCATCTGAGTATCGCGGATTTGATTCGCGCTTCTGGTGAATTAAAAAAAAATGCAAGACTATATAACTATTGGGTTGAGCAATTGCCTGGCAACCAATTCTAGTAAAAAATAATCTGCCAAGACACGAAGACTGTTGAACTTTGCAAAGATCCATTTACTCCATTTTTGGAGCAGATATTGTGTGTATATGTAGATCTACTATCGGGTGGACTGAGTGAAAAAAATGTGAAATTAATGCCTCTTTGGGTAAGTCCTATAATAACTACATTATCATATAAGTTGCAATGGAATTATTTTGCATAGATACTAATATATCGTGGTTTTAACTGACACTAATTTTGATTATGGGTAACCTAATAATTAACATTAGCATGTCAACTAAATCATTTCTATAACAACGACATTAGATCGCATAAATTTGCTAAATACACGGCTTTATTTAGATTATCTAGAGACAAGTCGTAGTTTCGACAGAATATTACGTCATCCCTGAAAAGTAGAAAGAGAAGTGTTTTCCACCGTCAAATATTGACTCTCAAAAGCCTTGTCTCTTCATAGATCTACGATGTACTATTCATTTATATGTATGAAAGCTTACAAGGCAATAGAAATGTACCATTTAACCTTTTCTCTGCCTGCCATTATTTAAGGGATCAAATTTATGTGATAGAAAAAGGTTCAAATGTTGTGATGAATCAAGTGAAACTGCCGACAAAGAATATTCTGACAGAAATATAGTTTTTTTTTTAAATTTTATGTTAAATATATAATAGGAATGGTATTAACATATTAAAAAAAACATATTATAGACAAGATCATACAGCTCAAAGCCTTGTCTAGACCAAGTGCCATATTTGTGTACATTTTATAAATTTGGCAGTGAAGAAATCCACTCCGAAAGTAGAGTATATGGATCTCCGTAATGTGAAGACGTATTGAGAGATTATTTTTTACGAGAATTGTTTGTCAGACAATTACTCAACTCAATGGGCATGTAGTTTTACATTTTTGGATTCTTAAAATCCGACTGATGGGGAATCGAACCTGCATTCTCCGGTTTGCTAGGCGCGCGTGCTACCAACTACGCTACCGGGGAGACAAAGTATGTAATCTATGATAAAAAAAATTGTAAAAAGATGAAAAAATAGAAAAAAAAAATTACATTAAAAATAGAACACAAACAATGTGTTTTTAATTTATATAATAATCTCAAATTTGTTATTATTTGACCAATATATTTGCGTTTTTAATGTTTTATTTATATTTATTTTATAGAATATTTACCGTAATACATACAATATATACATGTATAAAATATGGTAGTAAACACTAGGGGGATTATTCTACCCGTAAAGGGTTGTTCGGTTGACGCGCGATATATTTCGCCGTCAGCGTGTTAGAGCAGTACCAGTGACAGATCAAACACGACGGCGGCATCAAAAAGGTCAACGCTTTCGCCATATTAAATTAACTATTGGATGCTCAGGCTGTATTGATTTAGGATTTAAGGATTTGCCTCTCGCTAAATTAGCTTTAAGCCGCGCGTATATGTGACTAACTTAATATCACTCCAAATTACATCATGACTATGCGATGAAGTCTTGGCTAAATGATCCTTAAATATATGTGCTGAATACCCTATTAAACCAACCGCATTTTAAACAAATGCATCAGGGTCAAGATTTGAGTAGCAGAAACAACGTTTGTCATATGGATCACGTGTAATGGCAAACGGAGCAAATTAAACAAAATAAAGAATACATTTGATGTTAAATACAAAACTATTTACAAAATCCAGGGGTAATTCACACTTGCGGCCCACACAAATTATTTCCAAGCAAACATCAATATTTTTTCGTTTTTATATTTAGGTTTTTAAACCTTGTCAACTCCTAAAGTGGAGCAGCGTGATAACACCCGCTCTCCGAAAGTGAAGTATATGGATCTCCGCAAAATGGAAACATGTCTTTGCAGATTATTTTTCACGAGAATTGGTTGACAGACAATTTTTGGATTGGCAATTGCACACGCATCCTCAATTTATCAATGAACTATTACGAAAATTTGAATATGATTATCAGTACAATATTTATAAGGGATCCCACTTAGACTTGGGAAAACTGAAATTCAATAAAATAACGATCTATTTTTTGACATATTCGAATAATTTTTCATCAGGCGTCAAGCAGTTGATAGTATAAAGTAATTGCTATTCATGCTGACGATGCTTCGCAAAGATTTTAAACTTCCCTGCATTTTTCCGACTGATTAGAATTCGGTGTTCCGATAACCGGCAAGTGTTACCCGTAAAAAATATTGGCATGAAAATGAAAAAAAAATTGGCAGGTGACAAGGAAGATTTGAAAATTCTGTGTGGTGTTAAAATACTCCACTGGAAATCGGGTATAGTAAGAAGAGAAAAAATGTATCATGTAAATATTGCGTTGTGATATTTTGTACATATAATGGTTTTATGAAAATAGTCAAGCACCACTGATTTGATTAAGATTGCATGTTAATAATTATTGACTTATTAACTAAATTTGTCAGAGCTGCTCTACAGTTGTGAAACGCAGCACCCAACAAAGGCCCAAAGCAACTGCATTCTAAGTTATGAGAATATGTGCCTGCGGCGGATTCTGGGGATTCGGTGGTATGACTTCTTAAGAAATTAGAAGATAAAATAACGGAACATGCAGCCACTTTTAATTATGAAGTGAAACTGGGACTTTAGACCTGGCTCGGCCATATATTGCGAATGCCTCAAAAGAGTTTGAACCTGACCTGCATATTCTTCAAGCCAACCGGCCATCGGAGTTACGGTATGCAGATATGACCTGGGAGGACGCAAGAATATTGGCGGGCGACAGGGATATTTGGAGGCGCCACGTGGTGTCCATGTGCTTTACTTAGGAAGCGGATTTGGAAGAAGAAAAAGAAATGCATTTGATTATGATTAAAAAAAAAAATCAAAGTGTAGAAATTCTAAGAAATTCTCATGATGAAATCACTTATAGATTACGTTGAATTTCGCCAGTTCAATAAATACCCGGCTCCGTAGAATCCAATAATAAACAATCCAATTTTGCAGCTCATTTCATTTCTCTCCTTACGAAATATCGAATTTAATGTACCAAAAAGCATTTGCAGCGAAATATACGGCTTGCAATAATAGGTTACCCTCTCCAGATAATAGAAGGCTGTTATCGCATCGGGGGGTTGAATGCACCCCGGTAATACTGATGTGATTCTACACGGTGTGATTCAATATTATATTTAATACTTTAATTATTTTACCTATCATTTATATTTTGTCACAACACCATAATTTAATGGGTGAACTATTATATTGATTGATTATAAAATAGCTATAAATTGGAAAACATGCGCGATTCGGCATCAGATTTTGCGGATTTAATTCATACAACTGCATTGGGGATTTCTTAAAATCAAAGATGTAGGATTAGTTTTCAATTGGCTTGAGTGATTGAGTGAGAGAGTATACGTCGAGATAAGTCTTCACATCTTGATGATCCATGTAATCCTTATTTGCAGTGTATTTTTTTAATAGTGCTTTTTTTGTACATTATGATTGTTTTTTCCAGTTAATGGTCTCATGTAGTCAACTTGATCATTATTTCTACGTATCCAAAACGTTGCTTAATATTTAACAACTATGGCCTTTTCGACCTTATATAAAATACAACATTCCGTGTTAGGCATTGTCTGATGTGAAACTATATGTATTAATTATCTGATAAGTATGTATATTTGTCTCGCCAGTACAATAGTCGGCGTGCGGGTTAGATTCTCAAATTTGCCAAATTAAAAAAAAAATCATGTAGGACTAGATGTCTATTCGGTTGAGCAATTATTTTACAGCCAGTTGTGACAAATAATCTGCCAAGATATGTCTTTATGTTGCGGAAATTTAAATATTCTACTTTCGGAGTGGATATTTTCACATTGTATAGATCGATATGCTCCAAATTCAGAGAGAACATGGTAAAAATATATGTATTTTTGGAGCGATTGTATCCGTGGTTTGGATTTCATGCACCGAAGACGCAATTACCGTGTGATAAAGACCCTACTGTGTTTTGGCCATAATAGGTTAGGTGATTATCCCTGGCCTGAACTGTTCAGGTGATTTATACCCAAGGGTCGTGGCCTGACTGCGGCTCGTAAATCACAACTTCTGTCTGCATATTGGAAAAACATACGCCGGAAATGTTTCTCTGTGTGTAATTGAATGTTCTGGTAATTCCGTTTTGCGTTGTGTTTTTTTTCTGTTTGATTTTACGGATGGCTGTTTTTCTGTATGTGATTTACTCGATCGGTTATGGTTATCCTATACCAGGTTGTTGATGACAAAAGAACACAATCCCCGCAGTGAAAATATGATGAGAGATATGTACAGAATCTTGATTTGAGTCTATGTTATTGTCATTTTTATTTATTTCTATTTGTAAAAACAAAGAATTTTAATAACAAAAAAAAAAGAAAGAAGAAAGTTTATAAAATATTCGATTGCTACTACTTGTTGGTGAGATTTATTTAATATGATTATACAACTATTATTAGTTTTTTTCTAGAAATAGTTTAAAATATTGTAGCAATGAAATATGCTGCAAAAAAAACTGATCAATTGTTCCGAACGGACTGCCTTTGTGAAATAACATGATTTTTGTTTTGGGTCTTTAATAAACTAAATTTAACTATCTAAGATTATAAATATTGTCTATTTCACTTGTTGCACTACTATCAATAGTATACTTATTAAACAATGCTTTGGTATAGACAAGTAACTAATCCAAGTCAGACATTTGAACCAACAAGATTCATTCGTTTTATCATACGTCATATAAAAAACCTTAAAAAACATTATATGCGGATATACAAAATTTACCGAAACTGTTTTGAAAAAACTGGATTAAATTTATATTAAAGTTTGCTCACTTATCTATAACTAACTATTTTTTTGTTTCCCCGTAGCGTGCGTGCCTCGCATCCGATGAACGGGAGTTCAATTCCTACATCTGTCGGATTTTAAAATTAGGTCCACTGGGTCGAGAAAAATTCTTTGACAACCAATTGTCGTTATAAATCATCTATCAAGAGATGTTTTCACAATAGGGAGAGTGGAAATCTTCACACAGTGTAAATCCATATACTCCATATGTTTCGGAGCGGACGTAGTGAATTCAGTCAGTTCTGCTTATTTTTACTTTGGATATTTCTATTGTGAATTTTACAGTAAATTTGCCCTTAGGTGTTAACTTCCAATTATACTTTCCTTAATAATTTTGACTTCTATCGATAAACATTGAATTATTCAATTTTCGAATATTTAAAAAAAATAATTTGTAATGCTAAATTCTTAAATAACCCGAAAATGTATATAAACAAACAAAGTGAACCGTAGTAACCAAACTAACAGATATATCGACCGATATATCAAATGGACATAGTATAAACAAGCACTAACCAAAATCATTTTTTACTGGACAAATAATAAAATTACTTACGAAAAAACCATTTTATAAAATTTACCTACTAATTTCTCTACTATTTCGACTAAATTGACATTTAGTCGAAATAGTAGAGAACAATATAAATCGCCAAGTTGCTAAACCCGCTCTGAAGGGTTTTTTGAGTTTTGAGTAAATCACGAAAACCTGTTTTGGGTATATATGGTGATTTTAAGTGTTATTAAAGTTGTTTAATATCTTC
>JAGVSQ010011764.1:0-12036 GCA_022683975.1 Rhyacophila evoluta | reverse complement strand
TTTTTTAGTAAGAATAAGTGGATCAACCTTCAAATCAATTAGGAATATCTAGGATCTAGTTTTCTGAGTCTTAAGTTAATCTTTCTATTTAAATCAATAAAAATATGGCGCCCTAGAAAGCTCTAAAAGCTAGATACAGAGCTTATATGGTATTTTTGTGGAAAACGGCTACAATCTGGGTGTTTGTAAGAGTACTGGCTGGTGACAGAAATTGTTTGAGACGTGGTATGCATATTATCCTTTACTGAAGGAGCAAATATGGAAGAAGAATAGATCACTTTTATATAGCCTACATTGAACTTACAAGAAAGTTGTGATGATGATATAATACGCGAAAGCTTTAAAAGGCTAAGCTGTATATTTGCCCGGAATCGTCACCCAAACCCCGAAGGTCGTATGTCTCATTTTGAGAATTTAGTCGTAACAAACGATGTGCGTTTATTTTTATTACGCTTTCGCGGCCAAAGATAAAGCAGTTTTCTACTTCACTTATCTCGGCAAGCTGTTTTTACGGTAACATCCTTTTTATGGCAGCGAACAGTGACGTCAGTAGTCCAAATACCATTTCCTGTCAAAAATATTAAAGAATGATCCAAATTGAGAGCTTTCAACTAACGGCATTAAGCACAGTATAACTATGCAACGGGATACTTTGAAAAGTTAATTTTACATATTTCGCGATACAATATAACAAAAGGCTTTTATGTGAGTATATTTTTTACCAACTACAATGTCAGTTTGAATGAATGAAATTGTTTGAATTGTTCATTCAATGTAAATGTGCTGGTTAAATCAACCTGAAAACCATTGAAAATAAAAAAGTACACAGATCGCATTTTATTTGACTAAAATAAAAACTAATGAATAATTGTTTATTATCCGCTCTGAAAATGAAGCATATGGATCTATACGTTACGAAGATGTCTATTTCAAAAATTAAGTAAATGGGTCTTTGCAATATGAAAATATGTCTCGATACTATTTCTACGGCTAACTTAACCATGCACACAATCGCCAAAAAATCTTATAACTTGTAGAGTAAAAATCTCAAATTCGTTTCAAAGAATGATTTCACTTATACATACTAGTTGGCTCCGCTGTCGTCCTTCGCATGTATATTTTTTATTTAATAATAAATATTATATATTATTCACTTATCAAAACGAGTAATACAATGATATGAGTATAAACGGATGAAATCGTATCAGTTCGGAATAAAAAAAACAATCATTGTTAATCTTCGTGTGAAATCGGACCAATTCGCAATTGTCAAATTATCGTTTAGCGATATAAATAATTTAGAGATAAGCCTCTGGTTTTATACAACCCGAGTGTATATATGTTTATTTATATTGAAAGTAATGATAAATTTTTCAACTGCTGCATTTAGGTTATCTTTTTTATGAATTTCGTCGAACTTTATTTCAATTTTATCTTTAAAATAAATGTATATTTATTTATCTATTTGCTGTGCGTATGTATTCTTGTGTGACGTCACTGGAAAGAAGAGCCTCGTTTTCTTATCCGATACACCAAGCAGCTTTTTAGACATTTCCTGTCATCACTTCACCATAGAGAAAATATAAAATATGTTCAAATACCTACCTGATGCCAATAATGTGATATATTATTCATTCTCGTAACAAACAATATTTTTTTATTCGCGATAATCATTTAAAGTGATATGGTTCTTTACTTTTACAAATCAACCCGTAAAATGTATCATTATTTACTTCATTACACATATTTGAATCATTGTGCAACGTAAATAAATAACATTCAGTGTTATTATTTATTTTTTCCTTTTGATATTAATAACTTATTTCTGATCTTATCCTCAATTTATATAATTTATGCACGAATAATAATCAACTAACATAAAACCTACTAATAATAAAAATATTAAAAATTTAAATATTTTTTATTTTATTTGATTAATTTCCTTTTAAATACTATAAGTAATAAACAAAGATATTCGATTTCAAACATTACGTATTTCATACAAAATATAATTTTTTTCAAATTTACTAAATTTCTTTTATTACTATTATTAAACAAAAATTTTCTTTAAAATAAAGCATATTAAACATAAAACTACATTCATTTTAATTAATATCATATTGTGTGGATAAATCATTAAACAAATATCATATTTCAATCATTATGTATTATAATCGATTTGTCATATCTTTCTCTGAAAAATAAAAATAAACAAAAAAACTCTTTGCCACTGATAATAAAACTAAATATTTTTCAAAAATAATACCACTAAAAAAAAATAACAAAAAAGCTTTGTTTCCAATTCAATTAAATTGAAATTCAATTCTGTCCATTGAATTAGTTATATCCTTTTGTCAATCGAAATTCGAATTATTAAAAATACTCCATAACGTCCATCAAAATAATATTGTAAATTTCACATGGACCGAATGCATTTTAAATGCAGTCATAAGCTGTTGTTTTGAATAGCAGAATGATCATTTCACAAAAACGCTGTGTACACAGCAGATAGATTTTTTACTTGTGGGAGCTTTTGTACTTGACATGAGCTTTTATTTTGAGTGTATGTTTTTCATTTTTTTAACAAACAGTTTGAATTATTTTTATTTTATCGTGTGAAATCGATTCATTTATTTTAATCCGTATATATTTGTTTTGCATTGCTCAATTTTTCAATTTAAAAAGCTATTATTATTTGGAGCTTAAGGAATTATCTCTCATCGCCTTTTAAAATATCTTTCCCTGTCTTTGAAAGACTCTTATAATATATAAATAAAACACATACCGTATAAAAAAAACGATTTTTTAAATACTGATGCATGGTGAAACAATTGTAACCACGTGAATACTTAACGATAACTTTTACAATATGGTGATCAATCTGCTCCGCGTCTTTTGGAATAAAAGTGGTACAATCATCTTGTTTATGAAACACCATACCACGAGGACTTGTTTCTGTATACATATACCAAATTATAAGTTAAAAATATTTTGTTAGGGTGCTCATTATTAACAGAAAATATTATAGTTCTTAATTTGAATGACTTTCTCTAACCATAATTTTTGTATAATTAGGAAAAAATCATTATATTATGTTATTAGTAAAACTAACATACATAAGATATTTTAGAAACATCCACGTTAATCTACTGAAGTCTTACGTAAAGGCTCTATTTCGTAACGTAACGATTCAGCAAAATTTCTTAGCGTTTATGAACTCAAGATAGTTGACGTTGTATTTAAAAAAATAAACTTTATTTTTTCTGACTTAAAGTAAAAAATATTGCTTAAATTTATATAGTATCTTTTAGTATTTAAAAGCTCTTACTTCTAATATTGAATACAGTCCGCTACGCCGTAGAACATTTATATAATACAATAAGGTTAAATAATGTCGTGTTACTAGCTTTCATGTATTAACATTGAAGCGATAATATCGCTTGTGTAATTATAAATTGTATTTTTCTCTATTATTATAGCCAGAAGTAAGAGTATGCAAACTTTTTTTTTTATTTCAGACGTAAAAATGTAAATTTCTAAGCATTCGTCATAAGAATAAAATATAAATATGTACGAAAAGATTTAATTGTAAGATGTTACACCAAATTTTTTTTAAAACATATAATTTATACCATTGTAAAGTTTTGATTTAAAAATAAAAATATATTCTGGAAGTAAAAATTGTTATCCTTCAAGCTTTTTAGTGACCAGCTAGATCAGTGTACGTGCTTTTAAACTACGTAATTTTCTGCCTCGGAAGCTACATAATGAATTTGCATGTCTCTCATGTCTATATTATAACATAATTTCTATAAATAAATCTATGATAGTCGATTAATTAGCGTATTCGCTTTAGAACCGAATAATTCGAATTCAATTCACACCGGTAATGGCTTTGAATAACATGTAGAACCAAATGCCTTATGGATTGAACATCTGACGGATAACTAATGCATTTTTTGAGATATACTTTCACATTTTCATATATTCTATTTCTTGAGTAAACATTTGCACACTGTGTAAATTCGCTCACTCCACTTTTAATTAAGGGCATGAATATCTAATAACTAGACCAATCGACTAACAACACGATCTTGAAACCATAAAATGACACTTTATTCATAGCGGAAACAACGCAATACAAAAATACATTAACTATAAATAAAAGCTTATAAAAATAGTGATGCTTCAAGCAAAAAAATGATAATCGATTTTGTTTACATCTTTTTTAAAACAAATCGATATTAAACTACAATAGGAAGTAACTCTTATTTGTAATTTGATTAATTGAAAGCAAAATATTAGTATAGTCAAGAAATATTAAGCATTTTCAAAAGCTTTTTTACTTGTGATATTATCGTATCAGTAACTACAAAAAAGCTTTCATAAAAATACAAAATAAAAACCAAGTAAAAGCTTAGCGATTCATTGATGTATCAATAAAGCTTCATTTATCATCATCACTGTGCATGACTGTCAATACAAAGCAAACGCCTAGAGTTTGTAAAAATATGATAAATTTTTTTTTTTTTAAATAGGGGAACTTTTACAAGCCGTTTGTATTAAATTGACCAGTGTTTCCTGATTCTGAGTAATCGTCTTATAATGTAATCATTACAATTATTTTCTCATTGGAAGTTTTTGTTACATTTTTTTAATTGTTCGAGCTATTGAAATATTCCAAATACATGTCATAAATATTTCACTCCAACAGATACTGTTGTGAATTATATTGATATATTTTGATTCAATTGATTACATATCAATTTATTGTAATATAACTTGATAAAAGTATTTATTTGGCTATATCTAAGCATTTTCTATCAATAATTACAAAACAGAAACCGCTAAGTTTCAGTTGTATCAAAATATGTTTTAAACTAATTTATTGGTTAAATATGTAAATGGAAATATATGGAAAATAGTAAATATTTTTGTACATTAGATGACAATTTTTATTTTCAATTTGCAATGTTAATGATATTCTTAAAAATCCATATCTTTTTAATTTTGAATAGGTCTATGTTCGTTTCATATTAATTTAGATGTTGTACTTCAAAGCTTCAATTATTAATTAAATTAATCGTATTACTTTTTTCTCATTGTAATATAAATGAATTACTCATTTTCATAATGGAACTTTCACTTAGTACATTTTGAACTTATAATCTAGCGACAGATGCTAAATAATAATTTTTCGATAGCTTTTTTGAAAGTGATACTTAAGAACCAAAGTGATCATATAGATCCACACGGTGTCAAGCTGTCCACTCGGAAAGCATATTATGTGAATCTCTATAATGCGAAAACTTCTTGACAGATTATTTTTTACAAGTATGTTTGTCAAATAATTATTCAACTCAACGGCCATCCAGCCATGCATTTTTTTTTAATCTGACAGATGTGGAAATCGAACACACATTTCCAAATTGCTAGGCGCGGACGTTAATTTTTACACTGCCAAGGAGACATAACGGAGGACTTTATAATTACAATCATTCTATCGTACGCTAAATATAAGATAAGATAAGATAATAATCTTAGTAATGAACAGTTGACTTAATAATACTTGATTAAATTTTTAATTTGTAAAACTTAAATCTGAAATGTAAATTGAAATCTCTATTAATTACTATTTGTCCTATTAAAGCAAGCTCAATTTTGTCTAAGCAAAATTAAAATTAGACGAAATACTATGGTGTTCACCCTTTTGTTAGAAGGGGTTAATACACAAACATTACTAGCAATTCCCATACAAATGTTCTCCTACCGCCAGCTTTCGTTCAGTTTTCAAACAAGCCGAAACGTAGACGTGAATATTTAAACAGGCACTGAGGGCATCATTGTTTCGTTTTCAAAGAAATTAATGCAACCAGCTGTAGGAAGGCTCACGTAGAGTGAAGCTCTGTGCCACCCTTTATTGTATGAGGGATGCTATTTATGTTCGCTGATTAAAGGATTATTTACGGTTTTTTTTCGTTTTTAAAATCAACATCCGCTTTTGAAGGCCTCTTTATCAAGCATGCAAAATAGAATTCAACCAATTTAAAAAATGTTTCGAATATGCTTTTTTTTACCATACTTCAAAAATGGAGTTTATAGGCAAAGTTATTATGTTGATTATGAATCTTAGGTATATATTTATATCAAATTATTGCCTTTCGTAACTTTTTTAGTATTTCATATGCTGCATACTGCGTGAGATATTATAATTGACCAATATGAAATTGTGTATGATAATTTTAAATTTCTATATCCACTACAAATGCTCTCCTGCAGAATTCATACTATTTTGAAATTAGAAAACATGGATCTTCGCAACGTGATTTCTACAATTGCCAGTTAATTGCTAAACTTCTTTTTACATTCAGTCTTCTATCTTTAATTTTTTCACAAATCGTTATCAGCTGTCGGATTTGAAACTGCAGCCAACCGGACCGAATTACACAAACTTACCTCTAGGCCACCTGAGGTGAAATTAAATCACTTCATTTAGTTTTAAATACACGACAATGTGTAATGTGCATTTCACAGTAAGTTATATCATAAAAAGATCAAATTTTATCTTTGCTTAGATAACATTTTGTAGGAAAGAAGAAAAAAAATAGAAAGAATATTTTAAGAAATATTTACTTATAAAAACATATTTTTGCTAAGGAAAAACTTGTTAACCATTATATATAATAATATATAAATGTGTAAACAAAATATACATGTCAAAATATTTCTGGTAGTATGTTTCTTTCATAATCATCATTTTTAACTAAACTAAACTAAAACTTCCATTTACTTTAGTTTTGATAGTATAAAAATATTACCATCTCTCAGTTCAATATCACAATCATAGTCAATTCTTTATTATTGATCTTTGAATTTTCTTGCAAATAATTATTTTATTTTCCTGTTTGATATCATAAAGATTGTTTTTGCAAACTATTTTTACTCTATTTTCATATTTTTTTTTTTATGTTTGTATTTATTCACTTTGTTTACTTTAATCTGTCTACCCTTTATAATTCAATTATTTATATTTAATAGTCTTAAAAAAATCAATTTATTATACATTATTGAACTGATGTTGGAAAAGAAGCCTGGAGAAGGCTAATGAATTTATATTTGAGGCTTTTAGGCAGATAATAACTAATAAAATGATATCTAAGGAAACTATACATAATATACAAGTCAATGTTTTTTTTTAACTTTATAAGCACTCAAAATCGACTCGTTTAATATGAAAAATGCTCATATTTGAAACTCTAAAATGTAAACTGGTGCTGATGTTCCAAACAAATACAACCAATGAGCTTTTTTATAGTAAAGATTTCTGTAAATAACACTTTAAAGCTTGAGATAGGTCAAATTAGAGGAAATTGCGTGAATAGTCAATGGTTACTTCTGACTTGTAGTACATTGATAACGGTAAATATCTGAACGGAATAAAACTTTTGATAATATGCTTGTATTTAATACATGTTAAAATATTTTATAAAAAGCCTTTACATTTCTGTTTGAATACAGTTTTTTTCTTTATCTGAACTAGACAAGTTGGAAAAAAATGTTGACATTACAAAAACATATTATGGTAATATTTCTTTTGAAATGAATTCAGGCATTTCGATGTTAAAAGATTCTATTGAAAAATGAAACGTCTATTACTATTTTATAATATTACACTATTATGACCCGATTTTATATGCACGTATACAATGGATATCGAAATGACATACTGTTAAGCAGTGATTGATTCGTTACCGTTGGATTTGAGATCCTTTTAATACATAATACAGCATACTTTAAATTTATCTCCGTCATTATTTTATAAGTATTTTTTTTAAACTGCATATTATAGTGTCTCTAGAACACTTTACTAGAAAATTTATATTGAACTCAGTATTACTAGCACGCAATAAAAACTTAGTATATTGTTAAAATATCAGATGGTGTGGCTGTCTACATAATACTAACTTTCTATTAGTCCTGGAATTAGTCTCGTAAAAAGTTACTTAGATCCAAGCAATAGTTAAACTAAACATACCGTCCATATTTTTACATTATCAGATTGCCAATATGACGGTTATTTTTCATGGATTAATTCTTATAAAAATAATAATTTAATATATTTAGATGCAACCACGGTTTTATATGAATTTACGAGGTGTCATCGGCCATATATAACATACCATTAACGTCAATACGTATAATTAAATTCTTATTAAATAAGTTTACGTGTTAATCTGGTATTTTTATTTTTTCTTCTACCATGTTGTCGTATCACTGGTAAAAGACGTTAAAGTAAAAAAATGAGTTTTGAGATAATCCGGTTTTAATGTTTGTGTCTTTCTGTTAAATACATTTTACGACTAATTCTTAAAGTATAGTGTATTATTTGATAGAAATACTCGTAAAATGTATTTAACAAAGAGGCTCAAACATTAAAACTCGATTATCTAAAAACTTATTTTTTTACTTTAACGTCTTTTGCCAGTAATACGATGATATACGTTTCAGGATTTTCTGCTACTCGTTAGGCGCTTTTCATCCTTTCAAATTAATGTCTTTTAATTTTGGTCACCAAATCCTGTAGGTACAAACTAGGAAGCTGGCATCTTATCGAATAAAAGATTGACGTATTTAGTACAAGTTAAAAAGCTAAAGTTGAAAAGCCAATGTATTTTTATTATTTTAGGATATATGTTTAGTGTAGAAATCTTTCAGTCTCATCTCTAAAAATTTTTAGTATTAAAAAATGAGTAAAAAAAACAGTTCAAAATCGTCACTAAAATAATAGTGTCCGTTTAAATATTCTATAATGATTACTTAGAGATACTTTTACTTTACTTCTCTTAACTAATCATTATGTGAAAGGGTAGGCGAAAATTCTAATGAATGTAAATTTAAACATGAAAACTATACGATCATTCCTTTTAAAACGAACAACATAAAATACGATAGAGGAGAATTAGCAGTTCAGTCTGGGTAAAACCGAACTATATACCACACAGTGGGATGAAACCGCTCCATGTAATTAATACTTTCGAAGCAAAGTTTTTACAAACTTTTCATTTTATTGAATGATTCGAAACCTCGATTGGTAAAACGAAATAGTCAGTTACTTTTTATATTTTTAGGAATTATATGGGTACGTTTTAAAAAAAACTTCATTTGTAAAATAAAACAAAGTTACAAACCTAAATTCATAGCGTAGCTTATATCAGTAGTTTCGAGCAACATTAAAAAAGCGCCAATAACTTGTACAAATAAATGTCATTTACTTAATTAATTTCATAAGTACAGCTTTTGTATGATCTTCCAAGAAGCAAAAAGCTTTTCTAGGAAAAGGAATTTCTTAAAGTGCTACGTGATGTTGATTTACTTTACTTAATAGTCAAACATTTTATGCTAATGAATTAGACGAATTCGTTTTTAATTCAACCACGAATAAGTTTTTTTATTTTACACTATATTTTTAACACGATTTTTTATTTCTCGTTGAAATATAGTGTTTTGAATGATACATTCTCCTGGAGGTGTTATCATACATAATTAAAGCAATAAAGTACAACATATTAAGTTGATAAGGGTTGTACTGAGAAAGGAATGTCTTTAAAATGCAGGGAACCAGTGTTTGTTAAAAAGAGTAAGATTATAAAATGCATCACCACTAATTAGTTTTAAGATTTAAAAATTCATATTTACTTCGAGCAATGTATGTAAATAAATCCATATGTTTCTCTCTTTTTCTACTTGTTTAACATTCTTCACATTGATGTTAGGGTAGTTTAATAGAATAGCACACAAATATAATAAAAATACTGTTTTTTTTGTGATAGCATTATGTTTATTATACTAATAACATTCATTTCTAAAATCTCTATAATGGACAATCGTTATGAGCCTATTTCTTAATTAAAGATTTGTCAATCAATCCCATTAGAAGTTACTTAATTCTGATATATAATACTTTGTTATTTGCAAACAAGTTGCATACATATGAGAGTCAGGCTACTTAATTTGAGATATGTAAAAGGAGACTGAGTGAGAAAAAGAGACATGTGGTTAACAGTGTGGAAAATATACATATTCTAGTAACAATCAATTTTGAGTCTCGTTCGCCATTGCAAAATGTATCAGGTAATTTCAGCTGACCTCATTGCTGCTAGCTACGTGTACATTGCAATGACTTTCGTGTATATTTTCGTTGTTTTGTAAGCAGAAAAATTAAATTTGATGGACGAAATTACGTACATATACATTTTTACTGATGCTCGATGAATCGAAGCTATGGAAAAAATATTTCGATCCAAATTATTTCGAGTTTAAAAAATGAAGCATTGAAGCACTAACTATTTCGAGAAATATATATTTAGATTCAGGCCAACAACATTTTCGAAATATATTTCAAGTATAATAAATGCTGATGAGAAGAGTTTAAAAATTATAATTGATACAATTTATACTTTTTAATTAAATTATTGTAAAATTTATAATTCGGCAAGAAAAATATTCTGGTACTGAAAGAGTTAATCGACGGAAATAGTATGTATTTTTTTGTTATTGCTTGCTTCAGTGCAGTGTGATGATGTCTACTCGAAATGTGGTGTTTATGGATCACTGCAATATGAAGACATCTCTTGACAGATTATTTTTTACAACACTTGCTTATCAAACAATTACTTAACCTAATTGGCATTCATTCCTGTATTTAGACAGATGTGGAATCGAACCCGCATTCCACGGATGCAAGGATGGTTAGCTACCAGAAATATTTTTAAATACAGATCTTAAATAACATTTTATTTTGTGAGCAGATTAAAAATAAATCACATCGGCAGATATATGTTTTAGAAGTATACAAATTAAAGTTTTGGAATGCCTGGATAGGTTAGTATATGGTCTATTTGAACATATATACAATATTTTTACAACATAAAGATGTAATGCGGGCAAAAACTTTGCACATAGTATATATTATCATAATTCAATTTTGATATAAACTTGATCTATGATATATTTGGAAAATGCGGGTTTGATTCCCACATCTGTGCCGGATTTTAAATAAGTGAAAACGTGGTGTGGATGCCCATTGAGTTGAGCAATTGTCTGACAAACAATTCTCGTGAAAACAATCTGTCGAGACGTCTTCACATTGTAACGATTTATATATATATATATACTCCACTTTCGGAGTGGATATCTTCACACTGTGTAGATCCATATGCTTCACTTTAGGAGCGGACATGGTAAAATAGAAAAAAAAAACATATGGCCTATTTGGACCTAGAATCTTTTTGCAGTATAAAAATACAATGCGGACGAACGTTTTGTTTCAATTTCAATAAAAATTTGACGCATAATATATTTGCACCTAATAATTGGTAATAAACTGACAATACCATATATTTTATAATATAAAATGAAAAATAATTTATTTTTCAAATATAAATTTTATCAACCGAATTTCAGTTTTATTTATTTAAATTCCTCTCACATTTTCAACAAAGTATCAGAATATCATAAGAATAAGAAGGTTTCACTTTTGAAGGAATAAGGGAGTAAGTCAGTTGTTTATGGCTCTCTGAGGACGATTATGAAGTCTTTATGGTAATAGCGTGCAACGTGCCGACGGGTTTTGGACTCCGAACACACAATGACGCCACCACACAACTGCTGTATATTAACATATTTCCAGAAGGAAAATTATTCCTCGTGGTTTTGTGGCTTGAATGCGGTTTTAAGAATACTCTTTCTTAAGCATTATAAACATCTTTTTAAATACTTGGAGAGTTTATCTATATCTCGGAAAATTACTGAAATGATTTATGCAAATGTTGATTGTTAACCACCATGCTAATTTCTCTAATACATTTTGTAGTATTCGCTCATAACGAATTTTTTAATTTTAGTAATTTCATGTGTGGCTATGAGGATATATACATATATAAATATTCTAAACTATTTAAAACTGGTAAACTTCCATTAGGTTCACATATGGAAGTTTACCAGTTTTAAATAATTTTGAATTTAAAATCAATTTCC
>JAGVSQ010011763.1:0-12036 GCA_022683975.1 Rhyacophila evoluta | reverse complement strand
CCGAAAGAGGAGTATATCGATCTCCGCAATGTGAAGACGACTTGACAGATTATTGACAATATTAAACAAGTATAATATGTTATTAACTAAATTTTAAATATTTTAAAAGTAAATAGAGTACTTCAGTAAAATTAATATGCATACATGTTCATATCGGATTGTATATTAATTGTTGTCGAAATAATTTATGCGCTCACATTTTGGATATTTTTCTCTACGGAAGTGAAAATTAGTTGATATATTTTTCAAGATTGCCTGATTTATATTATTTTATTTAAAATATAAACAACACGAATACAGTTATCTTCGCGTGCAAACGTCGAATACGGTTACATACTATAACGAATCTTATGTAAGAATGAATTCAATGAGAAAAGAAGGTAAAAGAACATATAAGAAGATTATATTATAGTCAAATACTAGAAAAAAAATATATTTATCGCTTTCTTTTAATTTTTGAAGTGTAAAAATGCTTTCGTTATAATATAATCCAGAGTGGAAAAGAAAAAGGATATATATAACCCATACAGGACAAACTTTACAGCAGGCACAAATACATTTTTTTAATAATTTTCAGCCAAAGTCAAAACATTACATATACACTACCTTGAAGTGTATAAAGATTAAAACTGGTGTTTTATTTACTCTATATAATATTAATTTAATAAAAACGAATGAAATTGATTAGGTGGAAGCTCTTTTTTCTGATCGAAAATTTCAGTAGATACTGATTTGGCATTTTCAGCCCACACCCTTTTAATAAAATGTGTAATGATTTGTATACGTTCTGATTATCGAATAAAAGCTATTTTGAAAAATTGAGGATCCTTTTTCCTTTCCAAAATCATTTATGAACCTTTTTTAGTAGTCATTAATATAATGATCGATACTTAATAACATATTGTGCTTTTCTCGTTGTGCTATATTAATTTTGGTTATATTAGCTTTGTCAACTATTAGATATAGCTAATTGTCTTATAATTTATATGTTATAACTTTTTTAATATATACCATGTTCGCTCCTAACGTAGAGCATATGGATCTACACAGTGTAAAGATATCCACTCCGAAAGAGAAGTATATGAATCTCCGCAATGAGAAGACGACTTGACACCACGAGCATTGTTTGTCAGACAATTACTCAACCCAATGGGCATCCAGTCCTGCCTTTTCGGATTTTTAAAATCTGACAGATGGGGATTTGAACCCGCATTTTCCTGATTGCTAGGCGCACACGCTACCAACTACGCTACCGGGGAGACACTATAACTAGTTTATCAAATAACTATACAATACAAAAAGTGCCTATATTTTAAATTAAAGCTACTAAGCTTAATATTAGTAATATGTGTAAAGCGGGGAAATAATGTGTGAAGTATTTATTAAAGGATGACTGCGGGTCTATTTCATCAAAACTACGCAATTAACATCTTATAGAAAATGGTCAAATTACGAATTCTATCTATTATCATTTCAATTTTGCCATAATTTTTCATAGACTTTATTATCGTTGAACAAATTTGCTAGCTTAACCGTTCGTTCGTTTTACTGTCTAATAGCGATACGCATGTGAATTTTTTTGTCGTCTTAATTTATATCAAAAATATAACGATTAATGTTACGTACACATTTTCAGCTAATACTCTAATTTAACCGAAGTTTCATTATTGTATGGCAAAAAAATAATTTCACAATATTCTCATGGTTACAAGAAAAAATAATATATCCAAGACAGATTTAAATAAATTCGGTATACCCATCTAGTGTATGTTCATTTTATTTTAAATGTGAGAAATGTCAGTCAGTTTGAATGATAACATAGGAAAACATGTATAAAGTGCGTGTTGGACCTGTCTAATTTTATATCGATGACAGTGTACAAAATGAAATGCACTTTCATATTGTAATATTTCACGATGTAATTTATCTTTAGATATATTTCTACGAATAATTTTGTACATAACGGTTGGTTTATTTGTCATTATTTTGACAGCCATTTTAAAGATTTAAATAATTAAAATGCGTTTGTCTGGTTTATTGAATTCTGTTCTATAGAATTTTCTGCGAAAATTACTACAACATAAACTACTTTATAAATCAAGTTAGAACTATTTCAATTGATTTTAATTTTACAATAATTATAGCCTCGCTAAAAAATTGTCATCTGAAATAGTTATTTGAGTTTTGAGAAATTCAATATCTTTATAATACGATAGTAAAATATAGGATACAAAAACTATTTTAAAATGTGTATATTTCGAGCATTTTTTTATTAGTTTTAGTTTATCGATATTAACTTACAAGATATTCTTTCAGATGAAGTGTTACAGATCGCTTCTCGAATTTCAGGGCGTTGCGATATGCTTGATTAAAATCGGGTGTAAAAACAAGGCTGGTATAAAATATAAATATTCTTTAAAACTCCATTATCCACAATCGTGAGTCAGAATTTTTTGACATTTTTTACTTGTATGCGAGTATTTATGACTAATATGTAAGTACACAATACCTTAGTCGGATATACTCTTATATATAACAACGTAGTTGTCCATTTAAATATTATTTACTTCTATTTTTTATTCAGTGTAGCACTCTTTACTTTTATTAACATATTACACATTTATATATAATAGCCATGTCAGCCTAAGTGAGTGGTTCTGATCTATTTACACGTATATTTAAATTTATATATGAAACTTGTAGAAAAACTTCTTGTCTAAGATTCATGAATCTATTTATAAGAAGGAAGTAATGCTTTTAAATAAATCTATATTATGTGTTCAGCAAGAAACGTAGAAATTGCTGCTTCCGCGATAAGCCTAAGTACGATGCTGTTGCGATCTTATCAACTAAATAATGGAATGTAATCAATTGTAGTTAGGTACTCATATACTGTGATTGGACAGTTTACTGCAACATGTACGAGCTATTATTTATTTATTTACTACGCCATTTTATCAAGTAAGTTATTTTTATTGTTATAGAAATATGAATTCAATTTTCCTCAAGGAAAATGAGTCAACAAAATTACAGGAAAATGTTGTATTTATCAACTTTTAACCGTATAAATAAAATCAAATTTTTTTCGATGGTATATATTATATATGAGAACGTTCAATTTCTCTTAATAATTTACTTTAACTTGATAATACCGTAACGAATAAAATCGGCTTGATTCGATATGTTATTTCACAATAGTTTCTTGTTTGGTGATATTTATTGTTGCATAATACATTTTAATGCTGTAAGTTGTCATATGTAGTAAGCTGCGGATATATTAACAAAGTCTCAATTTGCCTGCTATTTCTTTAAGCCAACGTTACAATAACTTTAAAGGGTACTAATTATAATACTATTTACTAGACGTATTCAAAAGAACTGACAACATTTAAAGTTAAGTTGATAGATATGAAAAGATTGACTGGAAAAAAGCTTTAGTTTTCATTTAAAATTAGCTACTTATAACTAACGTAAATAAAGCCTTTCAACATCTTATCAATGTATGCTGATGAATTATTTGTAGTAAAAGCTTACAATGTACACTGATACATGCATTTATTGTTTGTTATCTATGCGGAGAGCGGTGAAACCCTTTTACACAATAATTAATATAGAAGTATACACATTCTCGATAACCAATATATCTTATGTATTTCTTTTTAATTCAATTATATGCCACATGATCTAATCTGAATTATTAATCAAAAAATTATGGATATGAAAAAAAAACGTAATAGTTTACCAATTATAATTATAAAAAATATTGGCCAATGCCGAGAAGGCACTGTGACGCTATGTCAAGCGTTGTACATCGAAGAATATTTCCCGGGCAGCCATAACTGTCTTTAAAAGTTTCTAATCACCGATCGATGTATGTGTTAAACTATAAATGCCCCAGGGGAATGAATATATTTAAATATATACACTTATTTACCAATACACTTGCCGTGTACGCACCGTCCAATACCTACTTGCCAAGATAAATATATTGATAGCTTATGTGTAAACGTACACATAGGTGAGTACGTGAGAGTCGGTGAGCGTTTTTATACGAACATTGTATAAAGGTATTACATGTCAATAAGCACAGGGTGATCAATAAATATCATGGCATGAAATGTGTACATTCAAATTTAAGCTTAAATATTCTTGCCGACATTATAATGAAACATTAATATAAACATACCTCGGATATCGAAAAACAAGAACTCCAAATACACATCTTATTGGCTTTACTTAATATTGCAAATTCTTATATTATAGCCAATTTTTATAGAAAAAGAGTTGATATTTGATTTATTAAGAAACTATTTAAGAGAGATATATTTTTAATCATCATTTATTTTTATCTATAAAATTTATCATTATTATAGGTTGGTAAAATAATAGTTTTACATTGAGTAAATTGATATATTTGTCAAAGACACTAACATAAATATTTATTACACTTCCTGCATATAAAAATCCAACTCTTGTGCTTATTATTAGGTCATATATATCGCGTGCGCGACAAACAATCCGGGGAATGCGAATTCGATTCCCCTGTCACATTTTAAGAATCCGAAAATGCAAGACTGGATTACCATTGAGTTGAAAAATTGTCTGTCAAAGTATTCTATTGAAAAATGATCTCTCAAGATATCTACATATTGCGGAGATCCATATACTGTATACATTTATATGCTACACGTTGGGAGCAAATATGATTCAAAAAATTATATAAGTAACGTGCTTTATAAAAATGTTTTTGATGGTAGTCCTTTATAAAAGTCAAGTGGTGATGCTGAAAAAAGTTGAAACACTTATTGCGGATGCATCAGAAAGCTGGAATTTCGCCTGTCCCTTTGTTGACCAGTGGAATTTAAGAGTTTTGAGAGACCGTCGGGATACCACAG
Organism: Rhyacophila evoluta; assembly: GCA_022683975.1. Classification (NCBI taxonomy): domain Eukaryota; kingdom Metazoa; phylum Arthropoda; class Insecta; order Trichoptera; family Rhyacophilidae; genus Rhyacophila; species Rhyacophila evoluta. Next base: position 7,141 of record JAGVSQ010011763.1, on the reverse strand, counting down.
GATATAGTCGCTAGAACTTAGAAATGCTGTTACGGCCTGAGAAGATGCACAGCGACTGACAGATGATAGATAATCTTAGAACTGCGTGGTGGTTACGTGCTCAAAATGGTTAGGGAAAAGGTTTATTTTATGAATATTTTTTGGAAAAAATCAGTCAGAATGTATTTATCATTATTTAAAACGATATTAATTGTCTCACAGCGAAAAATAGTTAAGTAGACTTATATTAATCTTATAAACGACTGTAAACTAAAAAAGCTTTGAAAAATCGCCAAGTATTTTTTTTCGTAAACAACCTGTGCCTCAGTATGTATAAGAAGTGTGTATGCGCTTATACACTTTACACGGCAATGGTCGAAGAGCACGTGAGAGTACTTCATTGGCGTACGTGACTATATATTATATTCAAAATAAATTTTCACGAAGCAATTTTGACGATGATCATTTTATTATTTATGAAACAGAATATATTGTATTTCTTATGTTAAGTTTTATTTGGTTTCATTTTTTTCAACAAGTGATTTCCTTGATTACGTAAATATTTTTAAGACTAAATAAAGGCATTTTTTGATATAAAAGATGTATTGTTGCATCATAATAATAAATGTAACTCAGTCTTGTATATGGGCAACGCCGAGTCCTATAGTCATTTTTAGATTTGATCAAAATATTTTTCTCGAGTTTTAAGCATGATTTACTTGAACTGTACAATTATTGTCATTTAGATATAGTACATACAACCAAACTGACCAAATATTATTGATTGAATGAATTTAAAAAAATAATTTAATTTGAAATTTATCTAAAAATTTCATATTTATAAAAATTGACTGTGTATTACATACATAATTTATTTCTTAATTATATAAGAAAATATAGAACTAGATGCCCATTGGGTTGAGTAATTGTGTAATAAACAATTCTCGTGAAAAATATCTATCAAGACGTCTTCACATTGCGGAGATCCGTATACTCCACTTTTGGAGTGGATATCCTCACACTGAGTAGATCCATATGTTCCATGCTGGGAGTGAACATGGTATATAAAAAAAATATCTTTTATCATATTTATATACGCCTCGCTTATATGACGAGTCACCTTTTGAAAAAAGTTTTATAAGAAGTCGACTTCGTAATCTATTCTGGCACAGAATGTGCGTCCCCGGTCGCTGGTTTCTCCTTTGCGCCTCCGACCCAAAGACACTGCCTCATGAAAAGCTGTATTCAGAAGTCTGAAACCAAATTAAAAGTAAATTCAATTTTTAGTGTAGAGATCTCTTAAAAACATATCATGAAAAATAATACAATACTTCAACACTTGGTTACTAATATTTCTTTTATCATTTCCTTGCATTAAAATTTTGATTTTTGTTAAAAGTATTCGAATTTTATGTTAAAGTAATGACACATTTCACCACGCATGGTTATTATTGGAATGACTTCGTTAGGACCACGGATATAAGGGAGCGGACGGGGTACCCTTTGTTACCTTAAAAGTAAAACAGAGATACTGTAACTGGCTAGGGCTCGTACCAAGGATGCCTTTAGAAAGTTTGAATCCTGTTTGTCTCTTTACAGCCAGTGGGATTTTGGCGTCCTAAAAACCAGCGGGTACCATCCATACGACGTACTCGGTGAAACTAAAGGGTGCAGCGCGGCTGATAGGTGACAAAAGTCCCTGCCATACAGAGGCAGATTTATCTATAAACGCGTCAGGTGCATGCCTGTGGCCTTCAAATGTCCTAATTATAAATTGTCGGACTAAAGAAAAATTGTTAATATAGCGCGAGACCTAAAAAAAACGAGAAATAACAAAATTCTTGACAAAATTATTTTTATTTTATAATAATTGTATAAACAGTTAGTCATGCTTTACTTGAACTGTATTAAAAGAGTCATTTTATTTAAATTTTTAATTAATTAAAAATATCTTTGAATCTTTTTTTTATAGCGTAAATTTATGGAAAATATTTTAAACGTCTATGGCTATCTTTATACAACACTCTTGCATCCTTAAGATGCAATGCTAAATGGACCGAGTACTCTCGCTTTTCAAGAAATACAATAAACTTTTGAGTTTTTCTTCAAGTTGACGTACCTATTGTTGAACATAGTCGTGACTCCATTGGCATGATTTTATTTTAATACCCCTTTTCACAGAAATTTAATTCTTAGCAATGATATTTATATATACATTTAATATGTATACAATTATGGACAGAGAAGAGTGTGTGTGATGGAGAATATCTTTATCTTTAATGAGCAGATAAAATACCGGACCAAGTCGCCTCTCATCATCAGTCCAGAAGTAACATTGAAATTTCCCCAAATAAGTACCGAAGATGCCACGAAGGAATGGTAGCTTAAAATATGTGTTTTTCAAGTCGACAATATTTTATGGTTACAGAATACTGATTTTATAAAAATTAAGAAATGCAGAACTGAAAGCCAAATGGGTTGAACAGTTCGCTGGCTATATATTATAAGTAAATATTTAAATAACTATTAAATAATATCAAAATATATATTCATTTTGATTTGAGTTCAAATGACAATTAAAATGGTTATAAATGTATACATATAAAACTATATTATTGTACGCTAAAATTCATTACATCACAAAAACTCGTTTTAAACTAATTTGAATAATGGCTTCAACAAAAAAGAATGTTAATATAAAAATGAAAAAAATAATGCCAGCGATAAAAGTTTAGACATTTTTCAATAGTAATTACAAATCGTCAAATTTTTAATTTATTCATCTGATACAACCCGCCGGTCTGTCCGGCTTGTCCAGTTGACGTCATCGAACCAAACGCATTCTCCATCGAGAATCTTCGAATAGCTGATATTCGTCTGCTCAAACGACTTTGATTTTGTAACTAATCGATTAATGACGGAAATATTTCTCAATATGCAGACACTTAATTCATAATAGTAATTTTGCAATAACGTCGACCGATTTAAAATGTTTCAATTGCCAGGTTTCGAATACTACCGTGCGTTGAATGTGTTATTTCAACATAAATGTTACCTCGGTAATTCAAAGCGCAAAAACAAAATTATGAATGCAGACAGTTTGTGCATATGTAGTTTTCGCGAATTCGATGTAATTATAATTGCGTGTAAGTGTATTAATTAAAACTTCAAACGAAGCTGACGGCTGCGAGATTGATGCGTGCGCTAATATCTGAGGGACTTTCCTCTCGGAAAGTGCGTGCACGGCGGGCCGTCGGGGTATCGGGCGAGGCCGCGGGCGAAGTCTGGACCCTCCACTCCTCCTTTTAGCCCGTCGCCGTTTTATTTTGCGTCGTTTTTTTGTTCACCCGTCGACTCCTTCCCGCCGCCTCCGAGTGCGCGCGCAGCATCTTTCGGTCGCTCCGCCGTACGGCCGCAACTCGCACTCAGTCCGGCCTCCAGACTCCGGTAAAAGGTTCGTTATCGATGACAAACCGCGCCCGCGCGGCGGTTTATCGCATTTTCTATCCGTCGGCTGTGATAAAATACAATTTTGAAACTTCACAAACGAGCGGGAGCCCCGCCGACCGACAGCTTTCGGTCCCGTCCAGACTCCGGCGTCTTCAGCAGACGAAACTGACTTTCGTCCGCGACATACGTTCCGCGGGAGGATCGCCTCATTTCGGTCCATGCGAGAAAAAGAAGGCCGGCTGCGGCGGAGGACGGAACTCATCACGACGTACGTTCTCTCGGTCGTCTCGATGCGCAGTGGCGTGGCGGAAAGAGACCTAGATATCGCGGTGTGTTTTGAGTGAGGGGCAAGTTGTGCAGTTCGCGCGCGCGCGACAGATAGCGCCAGCCGCGCACGGAGCGCGCAGTGAACCGTCTGACAGGCGTCTGGGGGCGCGACGCCGCCGTCGCCATAGCAACCGTGTCCCGCCGGGGAAAGTGCGTGATAAGCTTCTTAAATTAAATAGTGCGAAGCTCAAATCCTTGATCAAAATCTAAGTGAAACCGTTTATCGAGGTACGAGTCGACTTCAGCCGAAAGAGATCTCCGCGTCTCTCTCGCGTCTGTTCACATTTTGACAGGTAAATCGATGCAATCATCCTACACCTGTATGCTATTTTCTTTAAACGAAGGAACAAAGACCAAAATTTTGCAATATTTCATTTGAAATAACATACTGTACAGAGACAACAACTTGTTTATTTACTTAAAAAGTAAACAATATGTATATTGGAATCAAATATCTTACTTTCACTTGCAGAATACTTTAATTTAGTTTGCAGTTTTTCAATTTTATCATCATTTCTGTGTATGTATACTTTTTGAAAAACACCTTGCCGTCTGGGAAATCACTAAATTAATTATATAACTTGATTATGTAAAACCAGGCGACTATCATTGAATTATTATTCATCGCAACGCATGCGCAGTTGACAGTTCTATCACTACACGAAATCTTCGACACCAATCAGATAACAAACAATGCGTATCGTTATTGATTATGTATTATTGGGTTAGTGAACGTTTTTATGAATTTATTCGTGCACTCTTTTGGAATGTGTAAAGAATTCGCATCCAGGTATTTTTTCAAAACCTCGCTCGCGTTCGCGACTTATCTCGTTGTTTTTTTTTTATGTTTATGGTGTATCATATTTTTCTCACACGATTCCACAAAAACAAAATACATTCCGGCCGGCGTTGACTTTGCTCGAACGGCGAAGGCCGTCGACGGCCGAGTGTTCGTCGCCGACGTGCGCTGGACCGCCGAGGCGCGAAATTTTTCCGCTTCTGAGAAACGAGTCGATGCGATTTGACAGACGCACTACATAACTCATAAAACATAACCGACTAAACAGGATTTGAAAACAGCACCGCTGACACCACGGTGAACCCGCTCGCAGGCGTATTCACGCAAACCGCTTTTCTGCGGTACACGCGAGAAGACGCGGCATCCACACAGGTGGGTCCCATCGCTGCACATAAAAGTGGGGTAAACTTGATTCGCAAATTCGATATAACGTAATCACAACTGCATAGATTTTCGTAGACCTGCTTTGAGCGAAGACAGGTTTCTTTTTTACCTGCCGTCTGCGTTCCGTTGTTGTGTCTGCTACCCACCGAACAGCTTTTGTTCACGACACCGCACTTCCTTCCTATTTCAACGAACCGGAATTCTCACTCATAAAAGCAACATCTACATTCATATTTCAGCGATGATGCAATGCATTCTCAAGTCAAAGTTCGGCTGAATAATATACACACCAAACTAAAAAAGCCATATTTATAACAATAAAATGAAAACTTTCTTAAATAAAGACTAAATATTTAGTTAAATAAATCATATTAATTGAAATTCGTGTAAAGTACAATTTAAATGAGCAATTATTGACGATATTATAATTAATTTATACACCGAGAGACGCAATCTCGAATAAGAATATTTTATTAAAATATTTGCTTCTTTTTGCCGCGTTGAGGAAAATATTTCGTAAAAAAAAACACTTGTATATCGTGCATCGTGTTATTTTGAAATCGCCATTGAAATCGGCCGTAATTTACGATTATTGCCGAATTGGAAACGCCGCAGAAGGTTAATTGACGACTTGCTGCTTATTTGACATTCAAAAAGTCGTTGGAAAACATCACCGTCCTAATCAAATTTTGTATTTTAATCTCAAAAATAATAAAATAGCACCAAACTACGTTTATAATAGTATACCAACATCAAAAACACATACGATTCCAGCCAAAACATAAAAATATATATATAAGCGTATTATTTATAAGATTTATTTTCTTAGACTTTTGACTGCACGTTTGTTTGTCTGTTTAATTGCGATAAATTTTAAGATTGTTTTCTATTAAAGTTTTATGCAAATTTATTTTTTATTATTATTCAATCTATGTATGTAATCATATCTTTATCACGATTAAGTACAAAAATTTGCGTCTTTGTTTAAATATCGTATATACAAATATTTTATTAAATGCCATATAAATTACACTCCTATTATCCGTTACCAAAAGACGTTGATATTACATAGATTTTGTAATACTTATTTTTTCACAGCCTGGAAAATAAATAAAAAAAATATTTATTCGTGTAACTGGACTATAATATAAATGTTAGATTTTCATACATTAAAAGCAATATAACTATTATATAACGTTTTACTGATTTTTTTTGAATTTTCTATTAGCACATTTACTATATATTAAAAATATTGTAAGCCTCCAATCATACGTATACCAAAATTGAATTTAGTGACTTGTTACTAATACGAAACATTATGCAGATATATATATTGTATTTATAGCTACGTAAGAATAGACTAATCTAAATAAAAAAACCGAAGTCTACTTTATATGTTAACATTAAAAAATAATATATAACATAATTATGTAGTGCATCAATGTTTGCATAAAAAAAGTAGTAAAAAAATATCAATTGATTGCAGAATAGATCATTATTTTACACATTATTTGCATCATTTTTGTTGAATTTTGTCAGAAATTAAAAAATATCGTTTGGTAAAGTATTTAGTATAGCTTTCTTAACTTGATATAAAAAGAAAAAATATGCCCCAAGTAGTCCTGTTTTTATATGTAAGTGTTTTTTAGTTTCTCAATCGAAATGTAATGAACAAGATATTGGACGAATTTGTCTTTATAGTAAAACTTCTAACTTTAGTTTAGTCATTGCGAATTTCATAACGATTAATATGCATTAAAAAATATATACGGCTCTATACTCGTGTTCAGATTTAGCGTTTTGATATGTTTGGAATGTATACAGTAAGATAATATGCTAGAATTCACAGATTAAATTTCCATTTAAAACCATTTTTCACGTGACAAAATTACTATTTTAACTTCAAATTGATAATTAAATACAAAAATAAATGTATGTAAATTATAAATTGTAAAAATAGCTAATGTTGACTAACTCGATTCACCTCGCCAAATGTATCCTCTTAAAATCACGTGTTTTGTACAGTCGGTCCACTACTTACTACTAATTATAATTTCTAAAAATTAAAATTCATTCAAATTTTGTTCTAGTAAACATCATCAAATCAATTGATGATATGAGGGGAGTATTTCTAAAGTTAACTTATTACACTATACCAAAATTTACAAGAAAACATTTTTTTTTTATCACATACAGCTTGTC
>JAGVSQ010011762.1:0-12038 GCA_022683975.1 Rhyacophila evoluta | reverse complement strand
TACACGACGTTTTTGTGGAACCATATAACCGTGTTATACGAGGCCCGAGTGTATTATCAATCAACTGAAGAATTCTAATTTATCTAAGGTTTTGAATTTCGAAATAAGAATTTATAACAAGTTACGATCCGCTGATATATAGGTACTAATAAAATATAAATAATTATGCCTGTCCACCTACAATCCGCCTGGAGTCCGGAGACTGTCAGTCCAAGACGATGATTAGGATTAATGCAGACCATACATTATACAGTCCGCGTTTTATACTGATAATGTGAACGATAGGTTCGTACTACGTGCTACATTGCCTTGGATTGACAGTCTCCGGACTGCAAACGCACTGTAGTATGTGTGAGAGTGAGTTTAGATGAATAATTTTAAATACATTATTAAAATAGAGTTCATCTAACTTACTTGGTAGACACTCCCTCCTCCCTTATGTATTTAAAAAAACCCTCTTTTTCTTTCTTATGGTTTGACAATATTGCTTTTGTTTTTTTATGTGTTCTCTTTAGATGTGCTTTTAATATTGTTTTATTATCATATTTATGTTTTGCCGTACATGTATTGAACTTATAATTTGTAATATTACAACATGTATAGTAAAAATAAATAATAGTGGGTATATTTAACATAATCTCCCCAATGAGTAAGAAGTAATTATGTGCGTTTCGAAGCTGGATTTTCGAATATCATTTCTTTAAAAATATTAGGATCCAAAATTTAGCACTCTATTTGTTGAGCAATTAGCTGACAATCAATTCTAGCTAAAACAATTGAACATACTACTTGTGTGTAGTGGGCTTCTTCACACTGTAGAGATCCAGGTACTTAATCCCAGAGGCGTAAATAACATATGGCCGGTATGGCTGCGGCTATGGGCACCTTTTGCAAAAAGGCGAAAAAATTATTAATTGAGTTTTTTTATTAAATTTAAATTACATATTTAAGTCCTTCTGTCAAAAATGTCAACCTTTTAGTCTGTAAATCGAAACAAACTATAATTTTGATGATATAAATATTTCCTAACATGATACTATAACGTTACATTTGATAGCAATCCTGATTGTCCCCATAAGAAGCAATTGTGCTCGATCATAAGTTTTGAAAATATACCGGAAAAAATGTATCGAATGATTTTATTGCATCAAATGAAAAAAAATAGAGACGGCTTTGCCAACGAAATACTTGATAAATTGAATGAAGATGGGTTAGATTATAGAGATATAAGAGGACAAAGATACGAGAATGGAGCCAATATGGCTGGAAAATATAATAATACACAAGTCCACATTAAGCGAATATATACCCTATCCAAATTTGTTCCATGTGCCTGTCTCTTTTGAAACTTGATAAATCTACATGCGGTACCAATAATGCAACAATAATAAATTAGTATAATCCAAAAACGGCCAATATAGGATATTGCATACGTGTACTTTTTAATAAATGTGATTTTTATCATGTATTTTAATGAATTTGAATACTATTGTATCTATAATTCATGTCAATGGTGTAATCTGCAAACCAAGCTCGGTTAATGTCAGATGTTCAGGAGCAACAAAAAAACTTTGGTTAATTGGTAAAGTATTTAATTTTTTGTGAATATTGTGCGTTTTGTGTACCAATCAAAGCTGAATAAAACCGCATCAAAATCAGTTTTTCGACCATGTGTGTAATTAGCTGGTTTTTAGATTAAGCCCTCGATATACAAGTGTACTTATAAAAGACGTATTTTTGTTGACTGGCTATGGGTGCTGTAATTGCTAGTTACTTCTTCGCCTAATCCACCTTCAAAGCGAATTACGGTTAGCAATATTAGTAAGTTGTTGGTTGTAATTATAATCACTAATAAAGTCTTATGTGATTTTACCTATCTACATAATAGTAATAGTAACACTGAAAACGATTCTCGATAAAAAATATTGTTTACAACTCCTACATCTTTATGATATGATTATTGATTGCTCGGCTTATCTGAGCAGACACTAGTTATCTTAAATTCTTGACCTTCAATATAAATATTAAAATTTTATAATTTGCCTATATTTTTCGGTGAAATGTTATTTACGTAGATGTTTTAGGGCGCCGTGGAAAGCCTAAGTCGAAAAAACTGTAAAACATAAAATTGAAATTAAATCGAGAAATATTCAATATTTCTATCTTCCTATAATATACGGCAACCTTGTTAATGACATACGGTAACAGTACAAGGCAAATAAAATATTTTAAACTGACATTTTTTCAGGGGTTTGAACATTTACTGGATAACCTAGGCCTCGGTGGTGATCTCTTTCGTGCTCCTCATGAGCTCGCACTGCACCGAGTGAATGGGACGTTTAGTGAAATACACGACGCTGATCACCGACATAAAAGACACGCCGTTCTTGGTACGTAAACAAAATTTCAGTTTAAAAGATTAATGCTAAAATGATGCACCCACAGCAATAGAATTATTCGAATAATAATTAATAGAGCTACGACAAAAAATACCTGCAACCATCTGAGATATCATGAGGACAATTTAAAAAAAAATTTCAAGAAATCCGTCCTCATGCTATTCATGCTTGTTTATCTCAATCCAATTAACAGCTTATATCTTTTATTCATTGAAAAGGGAGATAAATACCCTTCTACGATCTGGATACCATTATACCCGGTCTTGTCCACTCTATTTTGACTCCATCTAGTAGACTAACCCATACTCCATCAGTTCTTGCTTTCTTTTGGTTCCTTATAGAAGAAATTAACGTTGAAAAAGACTGAAAATTGTGTGATGAGCAATTTTGAGTACTTTTTCTAAGAAAATGAGCCATTAGGCCAAATATAATTGAAAATTTATTAATTAAAACGTAATCTGTGTAAATCCAAAATGAATTCATGGAAGCAGAAGGTGAACCGAATGTGATACTATCGGTTTTTTTCAGTTATCTCTACAAAAATCAGCTCGTCAAAATATTCTGTGATAGTTTTTATTCTCAAGCCCTTTTGTCAGATACAATTATTTTTAATGATAACATGTATGATTGGGCCATTTCACAGACAGAGGATTACGAAGTATATTTAACCTTTAGGAACAAAATTTATCGGTCACCTTTACAACAAACATATATTTTAAGTACTTGTGTTATTTAAGTAAACACACGCGATATAAAAATGGCTGAGTGTTTAAAGAGGGTATTAATTTATTATTATTGTTGATTACGGAAGTTAAAAATTGATAACGTTAACAAATAAACCCGAATGGTAAATTGATGATTATACGACTACGTGGATGTAATCTGATTAATGTTATCATCAAATGCTATTTTCTCGCGTGATATGCGCATTTATTAAAACAATACTTACTACCTGCGAAATGGATCTGGAAAGGCCAGATAGTGAAGATTTTTTTAAGCCCATCAGTGTTATAACTTGATCGGTATGTGTTAGAAAGTATGTATCCGATGCTAATAGAAATCAGGGCTGTGTGGTAGATTTTCTCAGTGTGATGCAAGTCTTTAAAATGCCGACCCTCTCTCGCCTCGAAATCACATCCATCTAGTTTTTTGCCTTTTGTTAGGTCTTGCGCTGAATAAAATTCTTTATTTTCGCTAATTCGCACTTTCGATGACGGCGCCTCCATGTGGTTCGTACGTTAGGAGAATTTGTATTGATTTCGCTACTTTTGTCGCCCCTTACATAATGCCGCCTGAGGTGACCGCGTCTTTGCCTCATAGCACGCCACGGCTCTGTTTGAGATTGACTTTAAGCGAAATAACATGAGTTAATATAATTATATATCGTTATTTGCATATGTCACATTTACGAGTATCCCAGAAGATATCAAAAAAAGAAAATTCTTCACCAATAATAAATAATATGTCAACCATATTAAATAAAATCTCGATTTTAGGTGAATGGTTAGCGTGTGCAGTTCGGAGCCGGAGATTGCAGGTCCAATTCTCGTATTCTCGTAATTCTCGAGATGCATTACCAGATGCTCAATAGGATGAGCAATTGGCTGATAATAAATTATCGTGAAAAAAATCTGTCAAAATAATGCAAAGATCCATATAGTCCAGCTTCCTCTCACAACAAATTTTTAGTAAACCACATTATTAAACTTGTCCCATTTTTTAAAGTTATCAGCAAACCTTTTTGAATCTACAGAATTATATTTCAGTGGTTTTTTTACCATATCCTGTCCGAAAGTAAAGCGTATGGATCCACACATTTTAAAGATGTCCGCGCCGAATGTATATAGATCTCCACAATATGAAGATATAGTTAGACAGATTATTTTTCGTGAGAATTGGTTTTCAGACATTTCTCTCAACCCAATGGATATCCATTCCTGCATTTTTAGATTTTCTTAATCTCTCAGATGTGTAAATCGAACCCGTATTCTCTGTACGGATGCGAGGCGTGGATGCTCACTTCTACACTATCGGGAAGACTATTAATCATAAAATAATTAAAGTGAGACATAAGTTTTCACGATATTCTTTTTCATTCTTAGCGTATACCTAACACATATAAAAAACGATCTTTTTTCACATTTTCCTATCTTATTTGTTATTAATCTTATTGCTCATTACAATCTCGAGTGGTCATATCATCTGATAGCGTCATGATTTGAGACTGGGCAGATAGTGAGTGATTCAAACACAGCATACTAACAAGTGTTAATAGCCACTTCCTGTTTGTAGTGCTTTGATGACACGAAGGGTTACCAGACCTCTCACATATACGAGAATCACCTGAAATACTTAACAGAGGACCTTCGTCCTATAATATTAATCCAGCCATAAATAAGTGTGCTTACATTTTCATTAATTATTGTGTATTACTGTTTATTTCCAAAGTTAAATTATTCAAAATTGAAGAGTGATTTTATCAGTCGTATACGAATGAATTGTCAAAGAGATTATTAGACAGTATCAATAAAAATATAGATAAATTATCCAAAATTCATTGAACATATATATCCCACAATTTTGATCACCTATCTACTGTGTAAAGGAAAAAGGATGTAGCCCTCAGTTTTTTCAAAATAGCTTTGTTCAATGATCATAATGTACACAACTTAATACTCGTTCTATCAAAAGGACGTAAGGTGCAAATGCTAAACTAGTATCTAAATTTAGCTTTAAAGTTTAAGTAGGTTGGTGTCAACGTATATTTACGACCAAGAAAAAAGACTTCCACCCTATCAGTTTTATTGATTTTTCTTAAATAACTTTTTACCAGTTTTGGTATTCGTGCACTTCAAGGTTGTGTCTATTTAATACCTTGACTTTGACTCAAAATCATTAAATATACGTTTAGTGCCTTCTATATATTTTTTTGTGTGGGTTACATTATTTTTCCGTTACACAGTTGATATGTATCAAAATATTAATTTATTAGTTTCGACACCGTTGAATTTTTTTCGGTGATTGACCGCTTTCAATAGATACTATATACAAGTTCTGGAACCCTATGGCAATGATCTTAAAATCTGCATATTAATTCTGGATGATGACATCACCGCTATTGCACTTGTTATCCACATTCTAGTGCACGAGTTGATCACACTTGTTACGCCATGGTTTTCGCCATATTTAAAATACTTTTCTTTATGGTTATACTCTCTGTAAACAAATAAACAGTGGCAAAAAAAACTGCTAGATTAGCAGTGGTCAAAATTATTTCGTGAAATTTTTTTTTCAATATACACACATGTACTATGAAAATAATTGAATAATTTAACTCAAACAAACTATCGAAATCAACACGTGGCTTACGTACGAAATCTCGAGACAAATTATTGAATTGCCTTCCTCACAAACCAGCTTGTGAGCATTCCTTATATTTCCCTTCCAAAACGATGTATTATACATTCCAACTATCCGTGAACGTCAAGTCATATTTTCTTCTTCGTTTTTCAATATCAGTTTAAAAGCTCTTAAAATATAGTCGACATTACACACTCGTACTTTTCCGCAAGTGTAGCCGTATACTTCACCACAAGCGCATTTTAAATGAAGGACAGTGAAAACAACCGCTTAATATGAAAATGCTTGGCGTGAAAAATCGGATAACATGAAATAATATTGCGGTTAAAATAAAATATACTTCCGATACAATTTTTATAAGTTTTTTTTATTGAATATATAATAGTAATTTGAAGTATAGCTGGTATGTTTGATAATGTATAGAATTTCAATGTACTACAAGTGTTAATTTTAATAGGAAATCAAATCAATATATTTTTTTTTTCTTGTGATATTTAACATGAAAATATTTCGGTCCCCACGGTCTCATGTTAAGCAATGCAAGCGATTCCTCTATATCTGATTAAATTCGACCAATTAAGTATGTTATTATATATTCTATGCATAAAACACTCCCTTCACTATTTATTGATGAAAGTCTCATAAATGGTAACCCTAAAATCTGGATGACGCGTCGACTAAGTTATGACTGATGACTGACTATCTACTGCGATATTCATTGGACACGCATTTTGCAATCGGATATAATGTTGTTTATATTAAACTAACTATCTCATTGTATGCTCACACGCGCGAAAAGTATATACAGTGAGTTCTCGAATTACGACCACCTCAACATACGATTATTCGCACTAGGGCCATTCGGCAGATTTTCTCAGTATAATGCCGACCCTTAAATGTTTTCTTCTTTAAAATAACCTTCAATAACACAAACTGCACAAATACTATTTTTATTTTTTACTTTTTTAAAAAAATGATATCAACTAGCACAATCTACTACAACTTTACCGTTCTTTAACTGTTTTCTCTTTAACTTTAACTTTAGCAATTCGTTAACTATGGATGTGTAGTCTGCAGCGACTACCAATAAAGATTCAATATAAATTAATGACAGAAATCTAAGTTTGTATTTTAATTTTATTTGGTTTGTATTTTGATTTCGCTGCTTATGACGCCCATTTGCGCGGCCGCCTGGTGCGACCGCCTCGCTGTATCATAGCATAGTACGGCCCTGATTCGCACTTACGATGAAAATAAAAGTATAAATATATGAGATATACAGCTATAACTGAGTTTGAATGTGAAACCGTTTTACGGTATCAATATGATTTTTCTGTATGAAATTCGACTTATGGCCAAGGTGGCGGAACGTAACCCCATCTAAGTCGGGAACTGACTGTAAAAGAGTTCTTATAGTTTTCTGCGTTCTTTATATTTTTAGTCAATTGAGACATCTTTGATATCGATAAATGGGTGTGCCAATACTTTAATACATTCTAACGCCACGAGAATTCGTATGAGATAATGCATGAGCTAATAGCATCACTTGTCTTCATTTTGGTGATTAGTATTTCATAAATTTAATGTCAGATTTATTATTGGGACTATACTTCAGTGACCCCAAAATGCTGGATAACCCTAGGCCCAATAATCAATTGAAGACGCAATTTAAAATCTTGAAGCTGATGAAACAATTAAGTTTAGACTAGGATCAGTCATAGTAAGTAAATCCGTTAACAATATAATATTAACCGGGACAAAATACACAATATATAAAGGCGCTTATCATATTCAAATGCCCTTGTGCCGTACATTAGCCTAACGCAGCCCTGGGCGCACTAATATCAAGATGGCTACCCCTTATCTAAATTATTGAATAGAAATTAAAATGTCTACAACAATACCTTTTTAATGTTTCAGTCGAAGCGATATTGGATAATACAATATGTCTCTCCCCCAACGACATCCTGAAGATATACGAAATCGAAAATCAGCCAGGCGCTATCATAAAGCGGAGTACATTCCTCAAACTATGTCCAGCGCTAGTTTACCAATTGGACCACAAATCCTGCAATCACGAAGTGGATGTTTCAAATCAGGACAACAACAAAGTTTATTACAGTAAGCATCTAAGCAATGTAATATAATATTTATCAATTCTGCTCCTCCAAAATAGCTCTCATGTAGCACGAATTTTGGATGAAAAATTACTTTATTCCGTACTATTTGGCTTCTCGATAGCCAAGCGGTTAGCGTGCACAGATGCTGGATTTTTTAAATTCAAAAATATATGACTGGATGCCCAAGGAGTTAAGCAATTAGCCGAAAATCAATTCTCTTGAAAAATCCATCAACGTATATTTTTACACTGTGTGCATACACATGGTAGATTTTCGGAGCGGACGAAGATTATTAATTAACTTATTTATTCATATATATATATGTATATTTTAATATTAATATTTTTGAAAATATGTAAAATCATATTGTCATAGTATTGGGCTGCATCCAATGCATTGTGTATTTGTGACAAACATTAAAATCGCTGCGAACATAATCTCAAAAAAGCAATACTAATCACTCTCTTGCTTTGCGAGGTAGGTTCTACAAAATTATATAATTTGTAAAAAATACTATTTCAAAACCTATCCGTTAAACTATTCTAAATTAAATTACTAAAAATTCTCCGAAATGGTTCAGGATTTTCATATTTAACAATGTTCTTAAACAAGAGATATCTCTCTATGTATTACTATTAGATATTACTCATCTTCTTCTTCTTCTTTTTTGGGACAATTAATTCATTTCTACTGGATATCAAACAAATATTCAAGTATTTTTTACAAGTATTATAATAAGTGAATCTAGCTGGTTCATAAAATTTCGCGTAGGACAATAATACATAATCATTTGTCGGTGTCATAAATACCCTTTTATTTATGCTAGAAAGTAAGCTTTCTCATTTATCATATATTTATTTTTAGGTTGGCTGTATGCCGCATTAAGCGTACTCCTCATCAGTGCTACTGGTCTTCTCGGCGTAGCTTTGATGCCTGTCATCCACTCTTCAGTGTTCGGACAAATTCTACATTTCCTGATCGCGCTTGCCATAGGAACACTTTGCGGAGACGCCCTTCTTCATCTTCTTCCGCATGCTTTAATCGAAGAAGTCACCCGCGAGCACGCACCTCACGATCACAAAGTACCGATATATAAATGTTGTCTGACATTAATGAGTATATTATTGTTTTATTGTATAGAGACTGTAATGCGTCTTATTACTGGGACAAATGATGCACATGGACACTCTCACGAATTGAAAAACATAGATGACAAGCTCAGCGATATGAACAATGTTGAACTTGACGCCATGATATTGGCAGTACCACAAACGAAGGAAAAACAGAAAATGCCACCGGTCGTACTAATGATACTATTAGGAGACGGTCTTCACAATCTAACAGATGGATTAGCAATCGGAGCTGCGTTCAGCAATGACCCAATAACTGGATTTGCCACTGCTCTAGCAGTATTTTGTCACGAACTACCGCACGAATTAGGTGATTTTGCTGTTTTACTAAGATCTGGCATGAGCATCAGAAAAGCCTTGTATTATAATGTTATTTCATCCATTTTGAGCTTTATCGGGACAGCTATCGGCTTATGGATGGCAAAAGACCACGTGTCTTCTTCTCAATGGATATATGCCGCAACCGCCGGAACATTTTTGTATATCGCATTGGCTGATTTAGTTCCAGAAATTACCAGCAAAGGAAAATCGAAAGTCTTAGATTTTTGTTTAGCTATCTTCGGAATGCTTTTAGGAGGAATAATAATGCTGTTTATCGCTCTTTATGAAGATTCTCTTGTATCTATTTTTGATTAAAGATAAAATTGTGATTTATCATAATATTGTTACGCTATGTTATTTCCTTTTTTACCTAGATAAGTATTTAATTTATGTACCTAAATAATTAAATGTTTAGTTCAAAATGAATGGTGAAATTAATCCTATAAATACCATAAATTAATAATAGCCAGTGTTATAAATAAGCATTAAGAATCACATAAGCCACGATACGACAAAAAATTGCTTCAACTTTATTGATTAAATTTTCACATACAACGCATGAAAAATTACTTTTTATAACGAGTTTTCAAAATTATATAATACGATATCTATATTATTATCACACAAAGATTTAAATTTCACAATCACACGTATTATAATTATTGAAATTCTGATAAAGATTTTCACAATTTTCAATAACATTTTGATTATATTTCTTTTTAATCTATTTTTAAATGAATATTTGTTGAAATAGTTACGATCATTTGATTGAATAATGTGATTCAAACTTTAAAATATAGTAAAACGACTTTAATTATTCTTCCTCACAAATTCCAGTTTGATTTTTGTCACTATATATTATTATTGTAATATCATACCATAAATATCACGTTGTATAGCATGTCATGAGAGAATGCGACATAAAATTAATAATTTCGTCATTTTTTTGTCGAATTTTCGAATTAAATTTTATGTCACATAAATAATAGGATAAAACTTTTACATAAAATAGATCAATGTAAGCATGTGAAGACCTAGTAATTTATAGAAATTAAACTCGATTATTTTGTTACACCATATTAAATTCTAATAAATAAATAACTAAACTATTGCAAGTAACAACAATTGCACAATTAAGTTATACGGATATTTATTGCAATCTAAGATTAATTATAAGAAATTCTAGAAACTTATTCATAGGAAAATATCAGTATTTGTTAATATTTAATATTTTTTCAGTTTGCATCTTGTTTATTTAGTGTATAAGTGCATACCTACAGTATCAATAATTGTGACGAAGATAGAGTTTAAGCATAAAATAAGAAATAAGTTTTGATATTCAAAATACGATTTCCATTGTATCTTTAAAATAACAAAGTGATGGAAAAAATGCTCAATTTGATCATCCTTTATTGAAAACCATTTTTTGATTGATGGGATGACACAATATTAAATTTGTACATTTTCTTTAAGCCATGTATTTAATTACAATGATTTCTACTACTAAGCCTTGAATACAATATTTAAACTAGCCTATTTACAAAACTATATTGATAATTATTGTTTGGTTTATATATTTATTAATTCGAAGTAAATATTATCGGAAGATAAGAAACAAAATCATTTTTAAAAGGATTTCTATGGAGAATTAAGCGAAACGAAATCGAGCATGAATGGCTCGTTAGTATGAAATCGTTCCAATAACGAGTATCATAAATATCTTTTAAATTTCGTAAAATAAAGAAATAGTAAATACATTGTAGAATGAAATTGGTGATACTTACAACATATTTTTCCAATTAGTTACGCCACCACTTTTATCAAATAATTTATTATGTTGCTATAATTTGTTGTGCATTTATTAACAAGTATGTGCGATGTCGCCAATGGGCATTTAGTTTTTAAAAAATATATGTATCTGTGTAAACCGTCTGATGTATTATAAAACTTATGCAGTATGAAAATTGATACCATTTTTGAAGTAACAAAAAAATATACTTTTGCATGAGGTATGATTTGAGCATTCATTTAATGTAATAATTCTAATAATATTTATATAATTGTTATGAAAGGACATTTGTATGATCACACAAATCGAGTAAAATTGTGAATATTTAATTATTCCTAAATTTAATGTTTATCTAGAAAATAAGTATCTAATCATATATAATTGTTATAACATTGTAAATAAATAAAGAATTTTTTTACGAGATTTATGTTTTCATTTAACACAACCAAACATTTCACAAAATGGCAATCAATCACGAAAACTATAAATTTTAATATATATACTCATTGGTATCATGGCTATATAATTATCATACCAAATGTTGAATATACTATCTAATTGCCTAAATATTTACATCGCGCTATTTTCAAATCTTTAGATATTTTTTACAGTGATTGATTTAGTTTTCTCTCGAATCAGAGTAAAAAAAAATTTGAAGTGATGTAATTACATTCAAATATGAATCACGTTTAATGAAACTAATAGACATTTTTACCATAATTTTAATCAAATAAATTACAATGCTCCGTGTATTTATTTTATTGCCACAATATCATACAATTATATAAATGAAACCTAAAACTTGGTTTTGCGATAAATAGATAAAACACGTGCAGTCTTAATATATAAAATCTAGTTTATGTGTGTATGTTTGTGTCAGACGTTTGATTGGTCGAAAACATTTTTCAATTCTAGCGTA
>JAGVSQ010011760.1:0-12040 GCA_022683975.1 Rhyacophila evoluta | reverse complement strand
ATGTGCACTGTGTTACGCACTATGCCTCGCGGATATATACGGCATAAGCACTAAAGAGGTTAAAAGCACTAAAGAGTGTTTTAAAATACTTTTTTTGTTATTGTTACATTTATATCGTATTGTGAATGTATTAAACTAATAATTTGTAATATTGTAACTATACATAAAACGAAGGTAAAATATTTTAATGTATGTACAAATTTACATAAAATAACAAAATTAGTGGCTTATAGTTTGAATTCATATTAAATTCAAATGTTTTATTTAAATGCATGGTCATAATTCATTTTTATTGTCAATAATATTGTAATAAAAGGGTCCATACCAACTGCACGCAAGACCGCTGCGCACCGGACAAGAGCTCACAAGAGAAGTGCTCACATAACAAGTGCTTACAAGACATCTACGCTCAGATTGAAATGCTCACACTAACACAGATATATTTTTTATTAACGAGACTTTTTTACTTAATTACGTAGTCATAGTATAGTTAGTTTACATTTTATTTTAAATAATACATAGTCATTTACTAACAAATGAACATTTTTGAGATAGTGGGGATTTTGTGATTTCAACTCTGACAACTAGATAAGTAATTTGCCAAAGTTTATTTAAAAAGTACGAATATCACGAAAAATTAGCATGATGTGAACAGAAATTTTGTTTGTTATATCGAGATCCGTTATATCTAGACTCTACGGTAAATGAATCTGAACAGTGTAAAGATGACCCATCCAGAAAAATAATCTACTAAGCCTGACCAACCTAAATTGTTCCACAAGTCGCACATATATTGTAATATATAGTTGAAAAATTTGTTCCAATACTTTTCCAATCTGTTTGGTCTGGCTTTATAATGAAATCAGCACTTTTTTGTAAGTAATTATATATAATTGATTTGAATTTTGAATGCAAACATGTAAATAAAGTGTTCAATTTTAAGATTTAATTCAAAACAAGTGTCTAATGTATGTAATATAAAGAATTAATTGAAACTGGGTCGCCATAATGCTCGAAACATTAAAGCCGCGTTTTCACGATTAAAGTTTCATTGACCAACAGTTGATCAACAGAATTTGAATACTTGCTACTAATTTGAATACGACTTGAATCAATTTAAGTTCCCACATTTTGATAAAAACTGATAAATAGTTTCAGTTTTAAAATGGTATCAAAAGTAAATATTTGTCATATGAACACGTGGGGTGACCAATTAAAAGCGAACTTGACAGTCAACTGAAGTTCATACATTTCAAATCAAATTTCAACTTGACGACAAGCTGTAACAACAAATGATGACTTATTAATTGAACAATAAAGCTTGACTGAGTCAAATTCTTGTTGATCCACTAAAAATTTGATCAACTCTTTTATAGATTTCATTTAAATTTTGTGATCAACTATAAAGAACCCTGAATCCGTGAACGGACGGAATTGTAAGAACTCGGCTTAAAGTATTGTTTACGTGTGTGAAGCGCACTGAAGCAGGAAAACGAAGACAAGATTTTGTGCGTTTGAATACGATATTATGCGACAGTAAATTAATAAAAACTATGACTAATAATCATGCTCACAAAAACCCTTTTAATATAACCTTTATTAAGAAGTGAGCACTGGCATTAAATTATGATATGTACAAACAATAGCAAGTAATTTCGATTTTAGCCTACATCTTTAATTTTCATGTTTCGAAAAGCCTTTATTAAATTTTTTTTGTTTAAAAAAGTGAATGTATGGCTTTATCTGCTAATTCTATGCCTAACATGAAGAGTTTATGACCACACAAAAAAACGTCACAAATTGGCTAGTTCTGGAATAGAAGAATCTTCGTATTGTGGAGGCTTATTTTTATATTTTTTTATAATTGGCTAACAACTAACTCAATTGGGCACCTAGTCTTGCATATTTGATATTTTTCAAAATTCTGCAGCTGTGAGATTTGGCCCTGCAATCTGCGATTTCTGAGCGTACACATTAACCTTTTACCTATCGAAATGGAGCATGCATAACATAAATTTTAAGTTGCTCATACTTATATATTAATGACACTTTTTAACATCCTATTTTCTCCGAACGCGGAGCATATGAATCTACACAGTGTGAAGATATCCACTGCGAAAGTTTTGTAGGTATATGAATCTCTGCAATGTGAAAATATGTGAGTTTATTTTTTACGGGAATTATTTGTCAGATATTTTTTGAACTCAATAGGTATATATTTGTAGTCTTATATTATTGCATTCTAAAAAAAATGATAGATGTGGGGATCAAACCTTCGTTCCTCTGTTTGCAAGACGCGTACGTTAACCTTTACGCTACTGAGGAAACAATTAATTAATTACATAGCGAGGTAAAAATTTTGAAGCGTTTGTTAACACTATAATATATTAAAATATTTTTTTCATAAATTCAATTGCAATTTAGCAACATAACAAATAAAACGATATCACGGATGTATAATACATATTTTACGAATACTAGATGATAATCTTTGATATACCAAAATCCTGTGAAACACTGACAAGAAAATGATGATAGCATAAACTGTATTATATGAATTTAAATACACATACGAGTAGACGATATATTTATCACAGAAGATTATAGAATCGGTTACCAAATATTTTCTTCTTCACGTTTTATGTCAACACCTACTTTTGCTGACCATCCATCCGAAGGTTTTTATTTGGTGTTGTGATTTTATAGCATCTCAAGGTTACCATTGAGTGATTACCTATTACACAAGTCACATGTTTTATATATCTGTACTCGGTATTTACTTATCGATTATGTTAGTCTGGCATCTAATCTACATTATTTTTTCGTATAGCATGTAGCGTGGATCATATAATTTTTGATAGATAAGAAATGCAAATAAACTCTTTGCAAATAATTTATTTTACATGTCAAATCGAATGATATCATTGTAATTATGACATTTTACCCTAGTATAATAACATTATTAAATAAATATAAGTTCATAAAAAATATAGCTTGCTTATAAATACAGTGGCGTGGCATTTACATGTATTTTATATTTATTATCATTCTAAAATTTAGAGCATCTTGCTCAAGCACGGTCTAATCTTTTTCACGCCACTGCTTTAATGAAGTAATTTATATATTTACAATTTATTTTATATACCATGTTCGCTCTCAAAGTGGAGCATATGGATCCACACAGTGCGAAGAAATCCACTCCGAAAATGGAGTATATAGATCTCCACAATGTGAAGACGTCTTGACAGATTATTTTTTACGAGAATCGCTTGTCAGACAATTACTCAACCCGATGGGCATCTAGTCCTGCATTTTCAGATTTTAAAAATCCGACCAGATGGGGAATCGAACCTGCACTCCCCGGATTGCTAGGCGCGCACGCTACCAACTACGCTAGCCGGGGAGACACTTTAATGGGGTAAAATATGATTTAATGTTTGATTCGAAAATAAAATATCTTTAATGAAGTGCGAGATCAATAAAGGTAGGCACCAAATGTTGAGGTAAGGCTCATTTGTGTTGCTTATAAGTTGTTTCCTTCATTATGATTTTTTGTGTTGTTTCACTTTTTTATTTTTGTCAACTTTCATTGATTTAAAATATATAACCTTACTTTTATAATCACTGAAAAGAATTTTCAAAAGTAAAATTAAAATGCCAGTTAATCTCTTCCATAATCCTAATAGTCTCCTCAGTAGCCTAGAGGTTAGTGTGCGTGCATAAAAATCTGGCAAATGCAGGTTCCCGATTCCCACATCTGTAGTTAAATAAAAAAATATAGGACTGAATGCTCATTGGGTTAAGCAATTATCTGTCAAACAATTCTCGTAAAAAATAATTTGTAAAAACGTCTTCACATTGCGGAAATCCATTTACTTCACTTTCAGAGTGGATATCTTCACACTGTGTAGATCTATATGCTCCATTTCAAGAGCCAATATGAAATATATATAAAATTAAAGAATTTAAATCTGTTCTTCATTCCTTAAATACAATATAAAGATTTACTCTTTTCAAACGGAGACTCTTCGTAACCATCACACAAGTTTTTAAAAGCTTTTATTTAATTAAAGTTTCAGTCCGTAAAAGCTATTGCAAGTTATGTTTTTTACGTGAGACGACTACGAACAGAATTAGACTACATTCTAAAAAATCTCAGCTTAAGGCGACCGTGCTTGGCAAAAGGCTAAAACAACGATTACTAAAAGGATTTTTATTTTAGTTATGCAATACATTAGTTTTCTTGATAACGAAGCTACAAATTTTGTAGAAAGATGAATCAAGAAAGAGTACGTCATAGAAAAAGTTAACTATATAGTACATCTCAAAAAGCTTGTAATACAACCTAAGCATTACATGCTTTCAAATAGTTAATAAATAAATCGTTTCATTTCGTATTAGGCTATTGTTTTAGGACACTCATTTCAGTAAGTTTCCGGTTCCTGCTTTTCTCTGTGAGAAGTCAGATCGATTTACGCATCGCTTTTATCATCAAAGCTTTCACTACCGTTCCCATAAATGCTATTGTATTGGTCGCATCCATTTTGAGCATTTGATTTTTTGGCCCGTAACTGTAAAATCTACGAGTTATGAACTCAAGTAGTTTGTGGTAAATATTATATTGTAAATAATACTACTTAAGAAAAAGCTGACGAATCTATTGTGGAGATCATTTCGGTTTTAATGTTGTTGTTCATTTGGTGTCTATTGACACAAGCGAGTTAAAATTCAAATCGATCATTAATTTGTCATGGAAATCGATTTTTTACTTAGTAATTAGATTATTAACGGTGAATATAAACTTGGTTATCAATATTTTTATAAAACAATATCAATGCTATTTTTTATAAAACGTACACACTTGAACCATTCGATGATATCGATAATAGTAGATAGTATTTAGTTGGCATTGAAGTGTTCAACAACACACACAGTTTTGTGGAGGACAGCTAAAATAAAGGGGTAGCTGTTGCATAATATTGATTATGCAACAGCTACTCTAAATTTTAACATCGCAGCCTTGGCTGATTCCTGATTTATGTTGGCTGTAACAATCAAGGTGAGAATGAAACAATTATAATATTTATAATATGGAATATATATAGTTTTAAAATGTTTATTGTTACACGTATAAATAGTAATTATCTTGCACGTCAAAGTCCGTTCACGCATTAAATAAGAATATTCTAAATTTAGTTGGAAAAAAAGTAGTGCGAACGCGATATAATTAAAGTGATCAAACGTTCAGTTTTTTAAAATTTCATTCCACTATATTGATAATGATCTTCGGAATAAAAAAAATGATTCATCCGCCTTAGAACTCAAAGAGAAAAAAAAATTAGGATTCGTCCAAGTGAAATCATTTTGGCTTGCACAAAAAGTTAAACAATGATATTAACGTCACATCTTGTCTTTTAGAAATTTCTTATTTTATTTATTTAGCAGTGTTTTACTTTAAAAACTTAAATATACCATCTGTTTTCAATAAATGGGCATCTTGTTGGCTTAGAGCTTTCACTGCTCTTGTAATAGATTTCAGAGCATTCACTAAACCTAACGTTATTAATTTGTCCACTTCTGAATTCCAAAATGTTTTTAGAATGTTCTTTTATCTAACAAAATTAACAACGGTTAATTTCCAATATGTTGAAGAGTGAAAAATTTCAAATTATAAGATTGCAAAAAAAATATTACTAGTATTTTATTTAGCATCAGAGACCCATCATAACTGCAAGATTAAAACAAACTGTCCCAAAAATATTAAAATTATGACATTATTGATTTACGTTAAGAGTTATCCCTCTTTTTTCAAGACTTGATACTACATAAAGGTTGATGTAATTTAATAAATGTTCATTTATTTACGCATTTAACTATATTTACGGGAATAATATTTAATAATATAATAGATTTTGTCTGCTCGCTAGAGAATCAGGCGAGTAAAATATAGCCAATTATGGGCGGTTGTTGCTAGCCACTGGCTAAGAGAATTTATCGGGCCACTGTATTTGGTCTACCGAGTGGAAAGGGTTAACCGACTGATCTCTCTATATTATAAATATAGATATAAAATAAAAAAGATAGTATATTCCAAATTGATTTTAGTTTTTACCGGAGGATGGAGCTTTCTAATTTAATAACTGGGCTTGACAAAATAATTCGTCATCCTAAAAATGCTAATCTATAAGGTTTAACGGAATAACGGCAAACGATAACTTTGTTATTTTTGTTGAATTTTATGAAAATTTTCATAAAATCATAGGCCAAATTGAACGAATTACTTTGATTTTACGAGGTTTTAAATTATGCAACGGTACCTAACTTTTTAATCTAAGCCATTTTGTGTGATTTTAAAAATATTTAAAAAACAAAAAAAAACTAGATTTTATATTTTAATAATTTATTAATTTTTTATTCCAGACGTCTCTCAAGCGGATAATTCCAAATGAAGCGTGTCGTTTTAAAAAATCTTAGACTTTGGTGACACATTTAACTATAAAGTTAAGAAGTCATCTCATCGTGAAACTTGTTCTTGAAAATGGCTCTGATCCCTCCAGAAGACGCGGTTGTGATCCTACTTTATATCGGCCATATTGTGGAGCAACACTGGTCTACAAATCCTATTTAATCATTACACAAATTATTCTCAAATGATGACATTCATTACCACTGCTATAAATGAACTGGATCTATCATGGTTATACATTGGAACCACTATTTCTCAACATAGCGTAAGTTTTATTGATTTAACAAAACCTCGATGTATGTACTAAAGCTAATGAGGAAATGTCAGTTAAAGTTGAAAGTTCGTTTTATAAAATCGGTTTTCAAAATTATTTTCATTATTGTTATTAGATCCAAGAAAAAAACCAAGTTTTTTTTGCAATTTTAAAGGATGCTGATCTGTAATAATCAACTGTTTAAAACTACGAAAATATTATATAATTTTTCAAGACCAATTAGTTTATTTGCTTTTTCAAATTGAATCACTTTTATTTCCAGAAATATCTTCATCAAACTCTAACCTTTTAACAATTTTTCAGCTACTGTTTGTAGTGTTTTACATAAATCAAGCTTTAAACATTCGAAATCTATACCTGGATCTTAACCATCAAACAGTTTTTTCTAACCTTATTCCGATTTATTATTCAATTATTTTGATGTTTTACTGTATATATCACAAACTATAATTAGTAAAAGAGAAACCGCTTACAGAATGTCAGGTACACGTGTTAAATATTTTGTACACGCCTCACGTTAATTAACATTGGTAATTTAGCTGTCCATTTTAACTAATAAAATAACGAGTAAAATGTAACATATGATAGTGATGAACAATTCAAATTTTCACGACAAGAAATTACACGATTGGAAGAATTTTGCGATAAAACCGTTTCTGTATCAAGAGCATGAAAAGTGTCCTACCATCTTGATCATCGTGTCCAAATCGTTCAACTGATTTTAACAAACCACTTATATCACGATTCAAACTTTCGTTGAACGAAACTGCGTCACAATGTTTATCTATGAAGAAATTTGAACTGACTTCTCTTAACCAAAAACAACACAAAACGGTGAAACGTTTATGTGTTTCTTGAATTGTTTTCGGATTTTCTGCTACCCAAATTTGATAATTTTGCCTGTTTGCATTTACGTTTAAATGCGTTTCCCTAAATTTCAATTGTTTTTCACCACAATAAAATAATCTACACAAATTACAAACGAAGTAATAAGTCCCTCAGTTAAGTCTACAATTTCCACAAGTATAAATTATATATTTTTAATGATTTATTATTTATATGCACGAGTAATACGTTTATTAAATTGTATAAACATCGTTTTTGACGTTATCTACGTTAATAAAGCAGACGTAAATGTACTATTTATGAAATTGTGATGTTTACGTTCGTAATTTTTAAATAGTGTGCTAATTTTGTTCAAATGAAAAGTGACCCATTGTTAAAGCATTGGTTCTTTTAGTTATTAATCTTTTATTTTGTTATTAGTTTAACTGTTTTATTTATATTTAACTCAATTTCATTTATAGGGAGATGATAGCACTGCTTACATTGTGTATTGAAATTGCAGGTTCGCCGTAACCATCAAACTTGTCATTGCATATGGACAAAAGTTGACTGCTGCCGATTGTCGATTGATTGACAGATTTTCCGCATATAACATCGCGGCAGCCTTTGGAGATGAAGAGTCTATTGCTCTCATCTTATATGCAGAGTTTCCATCCAATGCATGGTGAACTTTTATGTCACTATCAGTTTTGAACGCAGCTATTGGGATAGTATTTTTTTTAAAGTAATTATAGCCGGAAAGAGTAATATGAAAAAGTGTTTGTGGGAATAATAAATAATGATTAGATGGAAGATTTAATATAATTGATACAAATCAGTGCAATATGGAAGTGTTTACAAACCAGTAATGTTCCATAATAATGCGCCGATTTGAAATATAGTGTATCACGGCCATCTCTTCTGAAGAGATCAGCACCCTTTTCAAGAACCAGTTTCAAAATGGAATCATTTTTTATTTCTATCGCTAAATACGTTACGGAAGTCTGACGTTTTTGAACAACACACGTTGCGTCTGGATTTGCTCCGTTTGAGAGACGTTTTTTTTTTTTTTTTTTCATATATTTAGGTAACAAATATAAATATTCTTTTAAAGCATTTGCAAACTGACTTATAATAATAACAAAATAATGTAAGTGATTGAAATATATGTATGATAAAACAAAATAAATATTGTATATATAATATATGTTGGTTTGTATTGCATGACGGAGTTCCCCAGTTTATTTAACCTATTTGCAGGCATGAAAAAATATATTGTCATCCCAAAAAATCAAATCTCTGGTGTATAACGATATAGAGTTTCAATGTTAAGTTTTCTATCGCACAAAATTCACAAAATAATGAAATACGTTAAATTACCCCACACGCTTGCCAATTACATACGCATCCACCAAAGTTCTCCTAAAAAGTTTACACAAGTGTAGTTGGCTGGTTTGCAGATTGATCTATCGATATTTCATCATCGATGGTCGCTATGGCTGTAAAATCATATACTGTTATTCAATTACTGGCTGTATATATATATCAAGATATTGTCTTTGAAATATATATCAAGATTGGTCGTAAGAAATATTTTAGATAAATTATTTATATATAAAAATAATCCATGAATATATTTAATGTTACAAAATTCATCAAAAAACTGCTATATTTTAACAGATTAATTATAATAAAACGCCTTCGTGTTTACATGTTTGTGTAGTTTGATAGAATTAAATTATTATTGATTCTGTTCGCCTTGCCATTCTTGTTTATTCTCGTTTCGGTGGTCAATTAATAAGCATGTGGATTTCGATGCGGGAGATGATGGTTTCAAATCGAGATGTTTTAAATTCAAATACATATAATTAGTCACTGTAAAAGATTGGCTCACATAGTTTTGGAGACAGATAATATTCCAAGTGGCGGATTTAGCACTTGAAACGCCCCAGAGACAAGTCAATTTGTGAGTACTCTTTGAATACGTTCACTACCTTTACAATTTACAGCAGACCTGACCAACATAAATAGTCCTATTGGCGTCATACATTTTTCACGAGCAGCAAATAAATAAAAATAATTGTTTCGTAAATTATGTTCCCATAAGTTTTTCGGGTAACTATATTCGTCATTACCTCTCAGAGGGAAAGATAAAGACTTTTCAAAGCGGTTAGACTAGTCAGTAAAGGATATCTGCCTAGAAATGTATTTCCTTTTGTTTCTATTTTATTTTTTTCATTTTTTACGCTTATTTTTTATTATTTGACTTTTAATACAAGACATATTTTTTATAGCCAATTCCAATAACAGACCTAACAAGTTTTACAAACTTCAATTTTAAAACATATATATTTTTACTGGATACTCGGGAGTCATCTCCATAGCTAAAAAGACAGTGAGGTGAGTGTTGAAAAATAAAAAAAATAAGATTATATTATGTTAACCTAAAAAATAAACCTGTTGATTGCGTCATGGCGTTAGTTGATTATGTTATATCTTAATACGGCGATATTCAATTTAGTGAACATCAATAATACTTTAAAAAATATTCTTAATTATTTTTTGTACTGGCAAACCTAGAAATTAGATTGAGTACAGATTACGTATTGAAAAAAAAATTAAAACTCTTAGATGAGCTAAGATGGGGTAATAAATTATTTTGGAAATATTTTTAATTAACATTGCACGTACATCAATATTCTTAAAACCAGTTTGTGTTATAAATTATAATTGCACATACTTTATCAACATATTTATTTAAGCAGGCATTAAACTTTTAATATTTCAAATGTTATATTATCATACATAATAAACGAATTTTATTTTTATGAGTTTATAGTTAGTAATTTATGCTATTTTGAAATTCTACTTCTGCGTATTATACTGCATACATAATCATCTTTCTAAATAGGTACATTTTTTCTATATACTGTTTTAAAATTTCATAACCTTGAAAAAATCTGTAAAGATTTCTGTCGCCCTCCTTACATTTTTTTCTTTTTTGCTCATGTATATATTATACAAATATATGGGCATTTATAAATAGCATATAAAACGTAATTATAGATACGTATCCCGAAAATGGCCAAAAAAATTAGTAACTGTTTTTAATCTATTTACGCATGCGGGATGACCATTTTTTTAAGCCCTGTACGCTCCAAAAGTTGAGCACGTGTATCTACAGAGTGTGAAGATGTCTGCTTCTAATGTAGAGTATATGGATCTCCGCAATGTGAAGACGTCTTGATAGATTATTTTTTCACGAGAATTAGTTTCCAGATGATCGCTCAACACAATGAATATCGAGTCCTGCATCTTCGTATTTTTTAAAATCCAGTAGATGTGAGAATCAAATCCGTATTCTCAGGATTCAAGAAGTGCACGTTAACCCCTAAGCTATTGGGGGGGGGGAGACATATGCCATATGCCAGTCGTTAACATTCCAATTTAATAGAAAAAATCTTATTTGCAATACGAAAGTACGTAAACTCTTGTTTTGTCATGTCTTATCTGAAAGCGGAGCATATGGATCAACACGTTGTGTAAATTTTCACTCCAGTAATGGAGTATATGGATCTTCGCAGTGCAAAACATGTTTTCATACATTTTTTTACGACAAAACACCAGTTCTAGTCTTTAATGTTGACTCTATTTAATAATTTGACTTTGGCCCTAAATTATTGACTAAACGTTTATTGTGCCCCATTTAATATTTGTTCTGTGTGGGCTACGTCATTTTCCCTTTCCACAGTCTACATAATATACATCTGAATTAGATATTATCGAAAAGATTTTTTTTTGCTCTGGCAACTTTAACCAATCATTCTAGTTTTTTCTGATATAATTTTATCTTTATTTCTATCGAAGAGTTTGTATCAGGATTGCAATCCAATAATTACCAATCCATTTACGCAACTCGGTAATAAACAAGAAGGCAGAATAGTAATACTTATGTGTAACTCGAGTATGAAAAGAGAAGGGAAAGAGTTACTAACATGTACGAGAATCCTGTTAGCAGTACCCCATAGCAAGTATTGTAATTTCGTTACTATTATTTATCTTTTGTACGTGAGAAACTGGCGATATGCAAATATGTTTGTTGAAATGCTCATGAAATTTATTGAAGCATGGTAAATAAAAATCAGACGTAAATTAATATATATTATATTACTACTGTTTGTTACCAATATGACAAGCATAGATTCTAAAAAAATTACACCGTGAATATAAAGTCTCTAGACATTAATAACTCGCCAGTAAACATGTATCGAGTAATTGTGCTGTGGACGTTCTGTTAAAAACATTAATGGAATAGCTTTTTTTGGATTTTCCGAAAGTAGCAAAAAGGGAAGGGAATATAATTTATTTATGTCAGCGATCTTGAAAACGAACGGAGTACGTAATGTAAATGTCATCGATTTGAATTATTAGATTCCAGCCAATGCCGAATGATTAGGTAAAATCAGCCGTGATAG
>JAGVSQ010011759.1:0-12043 GCA_022683975.1 Rhyacophila evoluta | reverse complement strand
TTAGAATTTAAAATCAATTCCCATCAAGCACCGTCAGTCAAAAATATTAATTAATAAAAGATTTACTTATAATTGAAAAACTAATTTAGGTATCTTACATTAAAAAACTCCATATTGTCCACATCGGAGCTTATCAGATTTGTATGCAAATATTTTTGTCGAATATTCAATAGCTACATGTAACTTATATTCTCGATCGAAACCAATACCATGAACTAACCTACGGCAGTAGTTTTAAAGTTGGTCGGATCGAATGTTCGCCGCAAACAGAGCGAAGCAAAACTTCTATGATATGTTTTGCTCTATCAAACAAAACAACGGTCAACTTTCACGATAAATGAATATGGAGTTGCCAAAGAGCTTTCCTGAAAAGTTTTCAGCTGACCGATGTCTATGCGGGTCAAAACTATTGTAGGGAAATACGAGAATATTATTTGAATATGATATTATTATAGTATATTGAATAAACATATTAAAACTAAAAATGTAGCGTCATTTGAAATGTGATGTTTCCGTACAAAACTGATTTATAAAAATAAATTATGTGAAAAAATTCTCTCAATAATATTTTAAGCTCACAGATATGATTGCGTCAGTTATCGAAAAAATGTGATATGTTAACTATAAACAAGAAAAATAAAAAAAAATGAGTATGGGATCATATAAAAATGCGTACACAAAAGCTCATCGTTAGAAGAGTGTGTACATGAGTGTACGAAGAAAATGTTTAAACATGCATCAAAAGGCTGTTCGTAAATATATAAAATGAACTGTAGAGTCACTAATAAATAATACGATGTACGTTGTAAACAAATTTTAATAAAATAAAGTTTGTGATAAAGTTTTTTTAAATTCAGCATATCCGCTCCAAAACTGGATTATATGGATCAGCGTAAAGATGTTCGTTTCGAAAGTAGAGCGTATGAATATCCGCAATGCGTTGATGGATTCCTTTTCAGGAAAATTGTTTGTCAGGAAATTTACTCAACCCAATGAGCAGATCTGTATTTTTCTCTGCAATACCAAAATGTTTAATATATATAAAGTATTTATGAAGTTTTTAGATGAATCACTCACAATTTTAAAATGTATTATACTTCTTACAACTAAGAATGTTTGAACGTAAATACATACGAGTAGATATCAATTAAAAAATAACATCAGTGTAAATTTTAATGTTTTCACAAAAATATTTATTTGCTTATAATAAATACAGCCCAGTTTTACTGCAGTTTATAGTTGTATGGCGGTGCTATTTACGCATATAGTTTTAATTAATTATTCTATAAAAGTTTTGGCAAATTTTCCACCAGTCGTTCGAAGCTCGCAATGTTTATTGCCAGTAATTACATCATAAAACTAATAAAAAAACGTATTTAATTTGAATTTACGATAAAAGTTCATATACTGTGGTAATTCGAACATAACCATTTCAGATTTTGAAAGCTTTTGTCGTGTCATTATAAACTTTAACTGCTGCGGTAATACAGCGTAAATAAAAGTATTTGTTGTAATTTCTCCAACCTTTTATTAATTTACTATTATTGGGGTATGTTTGATGTAGAACTTTAAACACGTATCCAAATGATGTAGATAAAATTGACTGGAATGAATATTAACATACTTATACCTATGAGTAAGCAGCAATAATGAAAACAATGATAATAAAAAATAAGATTTATAGTATATTAAAATTTATCAAATATAATGCTTAGATTTTATGCAATATTTAAAGAAAAAAATAAACTTTATACATAAATCGATTTTTAAGTAAAAAAGTGAGTTTTGAAATAATCGAATTTTAATGTATGAGTCTCTCTGTTAAATGCATTTTACGACAAATTCCTAAGGAATAATGTATTATTTGATAGACATTGTCGTATAATATATTTAACAAAAAGATTCTAACGTTAAAACTCGATTATCTTAAAACTCACTTTTTTACTTTAACGCAATACGCCATACGTAATACGACGATATGTAGTTGAGATAATGTCTATATAAGTACAGTTATTTTCTACATGAATTAATTTTTTTTATTCAGCTAAAATGCCCAAGTTTGTGTGTTTACCACTTTGACCACCAAAGTATCCTATAAGTTTAGTTTGATTGTAAAATATTTAACTCCCGAAAATGTTTTTTTTGGGTTTGAAAGATTCTTTAATTTAGATTTTTTTTCGTACTTCGAGTAAAAAGGATGTAAATAAATTAAGCCAAAAGCTAAAGATAAGAAAATTCGACGTGAACTGATGCAACCGTTTTTTTTTATCAATTTCACGTTTACGTTTTATTAAACAGATAAACTCACGTAGGGACTAAATTTATCCCGTAAAAAATATATATTTTCCGAATCGAAAAAAAACAAACATGTAATAATATCGAGTATATTGATTGTGTTTTCTCATTTCGAGATTGTTTTCGATGGAAACATTGTTTTTTGTACCTCAATATTGTATTAAATTGTACAATATAAAATAACAATACGGAAGCGCTTTATTTTTCCTTCAGGGAAATCCTGTAATAGAATTTTCCTTTTTTCATATTTCATTAAAAATATAATATATATTTAAGTATATGTTAAATATAATCTAACCAGCTGCTTTTTGTTGATTTATTATATTGTATACTTTGTTTTTATAAAATTTAAACTAACTACTATTTAAAATAAGCATTCGTAGAGATCTGAATTAAATCAAGCAGTTTATTTTCGCATTTACAATCATGTATGGTATTGGAAAAGACTGAGACATGAATAGTGGATGTTTATCGACTCTAGAGAGTTCACAACTTTGCAAGTCTCTTTTCTAAGCCTGTAAGTGTTCTGAAAAACTATCAAATACTGTATTCACAGAATGTATACACGCAGTTAATGGATACTGGCAGGGCATGTGAAAATTGGCAAAGTGATTAGTAGGTGATGAATTCAGAAAGCGCTGCATGGTCGTCATGTCTGTCATATAGTAAAGCGAGTATAGTTAACCACTTAATGGTTGTAAATATCATGATAGAATATTGGTTGGTCACCATGGACTCATATGTGAGTTCAATTTGCGTCATACGTTTTTTTATGAAAACAAAAGCTGAAATATGATTAAATTTGCTCGTGAATAATAATTAAAGATAGTAGTACATTAACTTCGTTTTCCGCAAATTTTATCGTGAATTTTACCGGACACCATGCTAGATTCAGCAAAAGGTTACCATAGTTAATATGTTTTAAAGAAAATGTAAGCCACACAATTATCTTACTAAAATATTTTTTTTTCATTTATCGTATGAATCAATTATGAAGTGGGTGGATACAATATACACAAAATAAGCCCTGTGAAATCTATATAAATAAGTCAATTTATTATCAATTTGTATTGTTTTTTCTTTTCTACCTACGTACAATTGTAATTTGTGATTTAACATTGAAATAAAACAAATTGGAAAGTAATATATCTTTATTTTTATGATGTAATAGTATAAATATGAAACAGATGCGGCATGGCAGAATTTTAGATTAAAATAAATACAGATCGAAAAAATCTAGCCAATTTAATAAATAAATTAAATAAATACTTTTAAATCACGTTATGTTAATTCAGATCGACTAATTTGAAAAATCACGAGTAATAATAAATATTTAATTAATTAGTCAAAAGCTTCACGGTTGAAATTCCGTATAGCGAGGTTAAACTTTACGTGAGTTTCACTCAGTGGAATTGAAATATTTTGGAAGGCAGGTCAAAGTAAGTCTGACGTGCCACCTACCGAAGCATAATGCATCAAAACACCGTGAGCAGAATGGAGCTACAGTATTTTCGTTGCGAAATATAACCGGAAATGCAGTTTGGAAAATCCGAGAGAGCGAGAAAGATAAAAAAACGAAACCTCAAAATGAAACATCCACAGAATTTTTTGCTTATTTCATTGCTTATTTAGTGAAGTAATAATATATAATATTTTTTAACCTTTTATATAGATGTGTTATTCGTAATAAAAAAAGTCCCGATCACTTATTAAGGCTTTAGTTTCTTCAAATCAAATATATATCAAAAGAAACCATATTTTTGTTTCTTTCCAGGCTATATCTTTAAGAACTTAATTCAAATGATTTTTTTACATAACTTTCAAGGTAAGTAAATATGCTTTCAAAATATAAAAAAAATGCATTATTTTTATTATAAATGAGTGCAATATAAGTATAATTGATAAATAAAGCTTCATTAATAACTAAGTCTGTTGGATAAATAAATATAATACAGCATGGATAAAGCTTATAACGGTGGACATACAAGTATCAATACACATAATTTGATTTGCATTATTTACACAATCATCGGTGGATATTTGATAATGTATGATATATAATCTTAATCGATATTATCTATATAAAAACAACACACACTTCGTCTAAATTTTTTTACTTGCCAATATTCTTGCATTCTCTTAATTGTAAAGTTGGTCACATTATTTAAAACGAGAAATTTGTAAACAACTACGTTATTAATGTCACTGCACTATTATCTTACTCAAAAGTCTACTGAAGAAAGAAGCATTATGCCATCTCAGTGACAAATTGATAAGTAGTATCAAAAATTACTGGCTCAAACACAACTGTTACATGAGAGTTTGAAAAAATCAAAGATGCAAGAGTAAGAAGATTTTTTTTCTGAACAATTACACGTAAAATTGAAAACTTGAATTTTACAGCTACAGAATTTTAAAAAATACGAAAATAATTAAAACAGTTGATAAATCTATATTATGCTATATTTTTAGAGCGGTCATTTTCCATTTCTTAATATTATTAAGTTCATTTTGGTTTACGGTGAACATATTTTAAAATAACAGTTATTTTTATTTTGACAGTATGTTTTCTCCTAAAATAGATCATATAAATCCACACAGTATGAAGATATTCACTCCAAAAGTAAAGTATTTAAATCTTTACGGTGTGACAATTTATCTTGACCAATTATTTTCCACGATAATTGTTTGTTTGTCAGACAATTGCTCAAACCAATGGGCCAAAAACCAAGTTCTTCATTTTTGGATTTTTTGTATTCGACAGATAAAGAATCGAACTCGTGTTCTTCAAATTGATAGGCACGCACGCTACATTTGTATATTCTTTTGCTCAAATTGATGCGCGTCCAGTTCTTCATTTCTAAATTTTAAAATTACGACAGATGTAGGATTCAAAATTTGCGTTTCTCGGACCAAGAGATACGTAAACATCTGCGCTATTGAGAAGATAAAAGTTACAATTGAATATTATAATAATTAATTGATAGATCATATTATAAAAATCTTACAAAATGAATGAACAGGAAATAAGTATTTAAATAGTTAAAATGTATTTTTCTAAAGCAGTTTTGATTTATTTTTACGGATGTAATAATAAATGGGTGTATTTTGAAATCGACGTTTGTATGGTCAGTTAATCTCGACGAAGGGCTCGAAGCAGTTGCTGGACGCACTCGTGTGAGAAAGTTGAAATGTCATCGGAATTGTCCAGTGCTTCGTTTGTCCGGTCACAGAATAAATAAGCAATAAAGTGGTGGAGGAATCAAACTCGTGCGTGTCGTCGGCCCTCGTAAAACCGGCAGATAAAAGAGAATCGAGTGTTCAAACCATTAACTTTATAGGGAAGTGGACTCTTTTTTTGTCTTTTTGTACGGGGGTGTGTGCCGGCACCCCTCAATTCGACTGACTGCCCAGTTCAGGGGTGGACGGGTCTTTGTTGTCGGATACATTGATTATGTTTTGCTTTATGTTTTTGTTAATTAATGCGTATATCTATTTGAGCGTTTTGAGTTCATTGTTTCGAAAATTAATTGCGAAACAAATTGAATTACAAATAATAAAAATAAAAGGTAGATTAACTCTTATAATATATGATGAATTGTCAAATCCGTTTTCATAAAAGGAATACAAACTTTTACAACATCAAAATATAACCACCAAACCCTTTTATATGTAATTAACTTTAAAAAAAATAAAATTAATTAAAGATCTAATAAAGAAAAAAAAAACATTATGAACCTAATTTAATTCAGAAAGTTTCAAACGTCTTTTTAATAGATAGTGAACAGAAATTCGTATTAATTCAATACAGCCACGACACGGTAAATTAAAATATACTTTTGTTTAAAATAATTTTTACATTATAAAAATAAATTTAATTTAGTTACAACATAGTTTTGAGATAAACCGTTTGGTTATTTGTCAGTAAGCACTGAAATTGAAACTGCAGTATATTAATTACTATTCTAATAATCTTGACAAAAGCAAAATTGTTATCATTATCATAAAATAATCGATTGAGTTAAACCAAAAGATATTTGAAATTCTTTTGATATAAAATCATTATTGAGATACTTTCAAACTACACTATTTTGTAAAGATTGTGTTGTTGTAAGAATACTCTTAAAACACTCAATTTTAGGAATTTATTGATTATATATAATATTTATTAAATTAGTTTATCATTTTATATTGTGTTTGACGTTTTACTATATATTTTAAGTCGAATAGGGGCGTAATGATTCCAGGAAAACACCCTAGATATCTGTGACACGTGTTCCATAATTGTACATATACACCTATAAGCCGATATTTCCATTAACGTGAAAATCATTTGATTTTTCTATACCACACGAAAAAGTGTGATATCATTTTGTCGATACAAATAATTCTCCTGCACCGAAAATGACACAGAAACACTTCTTTGTAACTGTAATTAATTTATTATTCATGACAGTTTCAGAAATAAATGTTTCGATTTTTTCATACTTCTACGTTTCCAACATATGAGCTTTTTCGTCTTTTCGATCGAAGTAGAATAATAATAAATAAGTTAATATAATGTGTTATGCTTAGTTTTTTGTGAAAGTTGGATAGAAAATAATTAAATTATTTCAAATAGAATTCGAGAATATGACTGATATAACATAGGTTTGCAATGATTTAGAATCGTTTCATTTGTCTCTTTAAATGATTTAATATCAGTGAATATTAAATATTTTTGACATGCCATTATAAATTTAATTGAAAATGTAATTCAATGCTCTATACATATAATATAGATGTAGTTCAAAATCTTTAACATATATAAGAGGTGTATTTTTAAAGTAAACTTATTCTACAATGCCGAGATTATTTTTTATAAATTGCACAGTAGAGCAGGTTTTTTTTTTTTCAATATTTCTGAAATTGATTTTTTTCCTACTGGTTTGCACGGTATATGGTTCTTCTAAATGCAATAAAAATATTCAAAATTTCCTCCTTAAAATTTTAGTATAGTTAATGAAGTACACTTTGGAACTAAACCTCTAATTTGAGAATTCTGCTACGAAGCACAAAAGATACATATCTTCAATAAAAACAAGAAGAGTTGCACAATGACATAATCTAGTATTTTTTTTTTAATTTTGACGACTTTTGTAAATGAAATGTTCTAATTTTATATATAGATTGTATAAGAAATAAAGATGCCAGATTATTAATTAAAAATTGACCGCTTACAATCAGCGATAATATGAAACGTTCTATCTAGAAGAATTAGCAATAAATTTGACTATACTGGTAACATATATAATACAGAATTTTCACTCGTATTATCTTGGTAAAATTATTGAAATTGCTTATTTTCATTATTAAAAAAATCTATTTTTTTGCGTATGTCAGCCACTTAGTGCTTAATTATTGAATATTCAATATAAATAATTATTATGAAATTAATAAAGTAAAATAATTGTAGAAAATGGAGTTGATAGGCCAAAGATGTTTAATACGCAAAAAGATTTATTTTATGCAATCATTCCAAGGTAAAATTATCTGATTTCAATGAACTTTTTAATATAATGAACTTTTCATTGAGTTAATCTGAGCTTTTTACAAACCAAATAAAAAAAGAAGAAATGTTGAGTAGGAAGAAAAAGTGGAAGCTTTTATTCAGCAGTAGCTTACTGCCAGTTAATGATGATGAAGTAAAATAATAAAAACCATGCAAATGAAATAATTGAAATTGATTGTATTTTCGAAATAATCCGTATCAATAAAAGCGACAATAATGCGTAACACTAGAATTTCATGTTATGTAATATGGAGACATTAAACTCAACTAGAAATCACAACGCTCAAAATAAATCACGTTAATAATTGTTATTTGGCGATGTGTTTGCACAATTATTATCAACACTAACAGCCACATATATTAAATTAATGACAATGCTTTAAAGTAAAATTATTAGTGGTAGAATTTATAATTGTGCAATATGACATAAACTTTTTGTACTTCAAACAGAGCTTAAATGAATAAATTTGGTTAATTAGTTTAAAGGCACTTTTAAATAATACTGTTTATCTTTCCAATATATAATAAAGTAAAAAGCAAAGTAATTATGCCAAATCAGCCTCAAAGCATTGTTATATTTAACAATATAATAAATAAAATATTTTTTTCGTAGAATATTCAACCTGAAATAATAAATACAGCCTATTGTTTTCTTTATAAACTATAAATATTAAAATCACGCAAATTTAACACGTGTATTGATTTGATTGTGTATGTTTATTCAATTTGAAGACTTTCAACAAAATAACGGTGGAATATGTGATGGGTTTTTCTTCGGGTAAAGAAAAAAATATCTAATTGAGATTTTTATGAATTTTTATACAATAATTTAGTGTATAAAGAAAAACTTTCAAATTATTCTCTGCATACGAAATGAGTATGTTTGGCAAAAATTAAAAAACTCATAGTATTAACCAAATTTATTGTTAGAAATAAAAGATATTTTTTTTATTTAAAAAAATATCAATGAAATAAATTACAAATATTACTTATTGCATTTTATAAATACAAAATTTTTAAAAATCTTGCAAATAAAGTAGTTTAAATTCAGTCTAATAATGTATGTAATTTAAAATGATAATATTTCCATTGTTGTATTGTTAACTGTAGATCAAATGTTTGTTAAGAACTTAAATAAAATTAATCAAAAAAAACAAGCTAATGGATGTGTAGTATGAAACTTGCAGTGCTCATTTTTTTGATTAATACAGAGTCAATCAGTCACATCATTAGTGGATATCGGAGAATTAAAATTCATCACCGTGGTACAATTAACAACAATTTAATTCCGTGTAATGCGGATATATAACTTGATTCAAGTCCGCCCACGTGATTCTAACGATTCTATATTCGTTTTTTTATATCTCACCCCGATGTAAAGCAAAGTGTTTGCCGCCAGCACGTAAAAAACAATGGCGACTCGATATCGAAAGGGACATTCGACTCGATTTGGATCATGCCCTTTGGGACATACCGATCGTGCGCTGGGGACACAGGGTTAAAGGTAATTATGCGATTGTATTGAGTTGAATTATTAAAGTATATTTGAGACATAAGATTTGTGGACCTATAAATATTATTCGTAATTTATTAAGTTATACAATGAAATTTACAGAGTGGAATTTAATTTGACGATAAGGTAGCGTAGAGGTTGGTGTACGCACCTTGTAATCTGGGGAATGCAAGTTTGATTCATACATCTGTCTGATTTTCGAAAATTCAAAAATGCAAGACTAGATGCCCTTTGTGTTGAGCAATTGTTTGATAAACAATCCTTGTGAAATATAATCTGTCGAGACATCTTTATATTTCAAATTTACTTTGGGAGCAAATACGTTGTTCTACAAGTGTTAAAATTCAAATAATAAGTTTAAATAAAAACTCAAATAAATGGTTTTTTGATAGAATAATTAAAGCATGTAAAAATTCCTATTTTTGGATCCAACAGGCATCAATTAACAATATTTCAAAAATTATCTTCGACACCACATGAAAAGATCGCGCTTTAAAATATTGTTACGAAGAATTCTATATTAAATTTATATAGATT
Organism: Rhyacophila evoluta; assembly: GCA_022683975.1. Classification (NCBI taxonomy): domain Eukaryota; kingdom Metazoa; phylum Arthropoda; class Insecta; order Trichoptera; family Rhyacophilidae; genus Rhyacophila; species Rhyacophila evoluta. The sequence goes on along the minus strand of JAGVSQ010011759.1, from coordinate 2,147 downwards.
AAATTCATTAGATGAGTAAAAATACTCTTAGTAAAAGACAAAGCGGTATTTATCGATTTTTTTTTTAAATATATACAGTTAAAGTATTCATATAACGAAAATAATAATTGAAACTTATAATTTTGGATTTTTTAACAAAACCTTGAAGGTTTTTAATATTCCAGGATTCATTCATCCGTTCCAGAATCGGCGTGTTTTATTGATCACTCGAAGCGACAGATCGCGTAGTCCTTTTTGTTCCTTATTTTCAACAGAAGAGTTCAGACGGTCAATGTCGTTAAGGTTGACTAAATCGGATGAAAGAAACGTACTTTTTAATAAAATGTTTAGCGAACGCAATTCATTTTTTAGCTGTTGGCAGAAAAACGTATTTAAAATTAACTTCATTCAATTCGCAAAGAAAAAACACTTTTGGTTACTTAACACAATAGAATAAATAAAAGATGTAACATAATATTAATCTATCTACTTGATCTATCTCCGTATAATAATACTAAATTGATATACGATTGAAAATATAGTTGCATACTTTCTTTGTCATTTTTGCTCCGCATATGGCCAACAAATGACATCTTTAGAATTGCCAATCGCCTTACATCCTCCTAGATCAGTGATTTTCAACCTCTAGAAATCTGTAACAACTTAAAATAAATTAAGAAGTTAGCGGAAAATATCAAGAAGCCCGCAATAAAATTTCCTAAGAAAATAGAAATCTATAGAAATTCGATCAAATTCAGATTTTTTTAGTTAATCGAAATTTGCAATATCTAAAAGTATTTTTCGGGGTTTGCAGATTATTATTATCTAATTTAAATACCCTTGGCGTAAAAAAACTTAGAAATTACTGTCCTAGATAATAATTCGTCTTTAATTTCGCTTAGTAAATTCTATGGATTCTACACGAAAGCCTTACAGAATACAGGATCTCACCAGCTAGAAGAAGAAAAAATATGCATATGTCTGTATATCATTAATTGTAGTTAAGTGCAGGACTCCAACTCGAATATTATTTATTACATATTTATAGAAAATCATTATAAATGTAATGATGAAGATAATGGCCTCATGGAATTGAAACCCCGAACCTCTAATATCGAAGCGCGTGCATTTATTACATGGCCAACGATGAGATTACCTATTACGTTTTTAAACTTAGTCATTTGATTGAAACATACTGCGATCAAAACTTTTTAGTTACAAAAATAAAATTGCGAATTCAAGATTATGCAAGAAAAGTATGTCATCCTTAACTACTTACTGAATCATAATTGAAAATATTTAATGTTTACAGAATATTTTATAAACTTTTGGTATAATTCTATATGAAATACGTATTTAAAGATTTATTATTCAAATCGCTGGCCTTCTATAGAGACTTAAGAAAGACTTATTGTATTCAAAGTTTGCAATAGTATTTCATGAATTCTTATTTGAGCTTCCATCAAAAAAGCTGAACAAGGTCCGAAGGAAACTTTTGTATTGCTTAATGCGTATGCAAAATTTTCCCGATCGAGTCGGAAAATCATGTTATATAGACACACTAAGGAAACGGAAGTGAAAACCTATTTGGTACTGGGGGTGTTTCCTTCCGGGAAATGGTTCGCAGTATGAAGGTGTTTTCACGGTAATTTGACCTGATGGAAGTTGCTTCACTTATCCGTTCTCTAAGGGATAGTAAATTGTTTATCGTAGAAAATAATTGTTGATTTTGATATGCCTGTATTTAATATTTTGGTATCGATATAAAATGACACTTGAAATTACTATCACAAGAATTTCTCCTAAGTTCTCCAGCAGCAGTATGATACTTTTTACATATAATTTTAAATACGATTTTAAAAGTGAACTGTACCATAATATTTTCAATTTTCAATTACTTCAGAATCAAAAGCTTGTATGGGACGATTTACTGATTGCTTTCGAGCGTTTGATTCAAATCGGTGACGACCGATGATCAACAAGATTCCAAAAATATTTAATGTAGCCAATACTTGTTATAAATACACCTGATTGCAATTAATACAGAACTATTTAAATCTCTCCCGGCAAAGGTAGAAGCATATTCTATAAAGTATTTTAGGTATCATTAATTTAGGTTCTGAATTATTTAAAACTGGTAAACTTCCATATGTGAGATCACTGTTAGC
>JAGVSQ010011757.1:0-12043 GCA_022683975.1 Rhyacophila evoluta | reverse complement strand
ATATATATTAGTATATTTACTATTTTGACATGGTTTTTATGGTAAATAATGTATTATATTAAAAAAAATGATATTATTGAGAAGGATTCTTTTATCAAAGCTGACAATGTATATTTAGTCAGAATGAGGATTATGCATCCTTCAGTAGTGGGTTACGTTATTTTTACATTACACAGTCGGTATGTAATTAAATACTGCCTTTTATTATTTTTTACATTCTATTTACCGCGTAGTTTTACTTATATCAATATATGAATGAAATAGAATGATATTGCTGTCAAGTAAAAAAACTTTCTAATTAATTTACTATATATTGCAGGTATTTCCTCCAACACGTTCATTCAACAGATAATATACTGATTTTGTTATTCTCATACTTACTCATCTCTAACAAAGATTTTGAAAAACTAATTTACTTTCGGCATCGCTTTATATAATAGAATACGTATACAATAATAAAAAATCCATCGAACACGTGCTACGTAAATAGTTTATACAATCGTATAGGCACGTATAAATAGAACTTACTTACTATAAAGGCGGTATTTGTATTATTGACCTTATCTCTTTGGCATTATAGCACAAACACGCGGCTTAGTTTAGTATACAGCACGACACGAAGACCTGTCAAGTAATACATACAATAAAAGATTTAAATGTAATAAAAAAATAATATTTAAATTATTTCTACCATATTTAATTATTTATATAAATTCAAGTTACAAATGATCGTTTATAAAACATTACTTTAATCAACAATGATTATTAATCAAACCTTTATGTAGTGTTATTCATTTTATTGTACTAAAATATCTGCAATACTGAAATTAAATCTTCATTCAGCGAGTGATAAACTTAAAATTGTTTCTCGTGTTAATAATCTACAGACATGTAAAATGTCTCCCATAAAGTTTTAACTGCCAGTTTAACTCACAGGTCTGTGACTTGTGACAAGACTTGTGGCGTATAAAACACAGAAATTCCACAGTTTTATCGCCCATACATTAATGTTTCGGACTATTTATTTTATGCTGTTACCTATTCTAGATTAAATCAAAAAGCTTCAGTCGAGCTTTTCGAATTAAATTTTTCACACGATTTATTGATTAAGCTAATTTTTATGGCGTATAATTTTATTATAAAGTAACACTCTATAAAAATTTCGTACAATTTGTTTGATATAATTTAAACGTAAAGCATATTCCCATCACTTCAAAGTAAAAGTTATAGAACTCACAGTTCAAAACAATCGAATCATTCTCATATAAAAAAATCAATAATTGGTTTTTAGTTGAGCCTTTATTAAGTATATGTATGGTCTAGATCAGGTGTCTAAGGGTCTGTAATGAAACTAAAATTTACATTTTAAAAATTTGCAATGATGGGAATTAAACTTCATATATCTAGTGCCAAATTTACAACCACGAGCGGTAAGGCAACTATCAAAGACGAAAAAATAATTCTGTAAATGTTAAGCAACTTTAATGTTATTTAAATTATTAGATATTAATAATTATGAGCTTTAAGATAATTTTGATGAGGTCTTTATTCAGTATTTACTAAATAAACTAGATTCGTCGTTATAGCAATCTGAAAGTTATTTAAATGTCATGTTAGACTTCTCTCTAAAATAGTAGTTTGATGCCAGTAGCGGCTCACGTATAGGCACTGAGAAACTGCAGCACCTCCTATTTCCATTTGATATTATCGATAAAGTTTAATATTATAAGTTCGTTTTTTTATACTTCATTCATTCAGCTTAATGTCAGTAGCCAGCCATTCCCCAGTTTATAAAAATATGTGTATGGAACTGTGCGCTTTACATCTCTAGCGTCGTAGTGGTTGACTTCTGTGCGCATGCCCACATTGGAAGCTGCACGTGAAGCTGCGAGAGAGAGAGCATTGTCGCTCCCGCAGTACTGACTGCGGCTTGGTGGTGTAAGACAGTTTTTTTTTACTCCACGTGTGTTGTGCTTAAAAGCCGTGTACCGTATTCTTGAATGTGTAGAATTAGATTAATATCCTGCTTTCAGCTATTCTATTTAATTTTTTTAGGGTTTCATCAAGTATTTGAATAATTTTTCTTTTTATACGTGTTCGTTTCTTTTCACAAAATTTTAAAACAAAGACTGAAAAAATCTGGAGTAGCATTTCAACTTTAGCCACCACTGACCTCAGACTTCATGAATACAATGGTCCCTTAAAATTCAGGTGTGAGAACTAAAAAAAACTATTTTTCTAAGGAAGTAAAAACTTAAATATCGAAAAAAACTGCAGTTATTCTTATTGACCAAGTCTGCTGTAGAGTGTAAAGGTAGTGACAATATCTCTTGAGAACTTCTAAAGTATCTATCACTGTTACCTGTCTGCTCACATATCTGGTGGGCGTAATTTTTCTAACACACAACGCATCTGAAAATATTAACTTATTTTTTTTCAAGCAGCCAAAACATCATCCATCATAACCATCATAATTGTATATATTCTTGTTGTTTTTCTTTTTCATAACGTAACGTAACATAGCACAAAATAACGTCAAAGATGATTTCATCAATTTTATACAAGAACTATTACTAATCATACTAATATTACTAATACTACCACTACTAATACTACTAATATTACTTATCATTATTATATGGGGTAAAAGTGGATAAGAAGAATAATATACAAATCCACATTCCGAATACAGATGAAAACAAAGGTTTAAAATGTGTATATTTTACCGGTAGAGCCTCAAATACGCTAGGCATCAGCCGAAGAAGACCGCAATGAAAAGTTAATATTAATTAAATTTAATTATACAATAAAGTAGACCAATTAAAATTTTGATCTTGGGGCGTTTAATTTTTTCAACCGACAAAAACCGCCCTCTGTTTAAGCAAAGTCAGCAACTGTTCTTTGTGAAAGAGTTTGACGTGTCTGCTGTAATGGTGGGGTAGAAGAGACGCCGATGATTGATTGCCTGACGCTAATTAAATAAACTTATTTTTAAAAGCAAAAGAAATTTTGTATACAAAATAGAATTGGAGTCAAGGCCACCTGGGACTGTGGTTACTCTGCGTTTTGGCATTTGTTTTAAATTTTCAAAACGGACTTTATTTCGATTAAATTTTATTTATAAATGTCAATTATCGATGAAAAGCCATTAATAAATGTCCGCCAAATATAATACCAAATCGAGCTATTTTCCCTAAATTTATAAAATATACCTATGGTCTATTCATTGCTAGAAGTGACTATGCCGAATATATATATTATTGAGCTTAGACGATTGTTTGTTTCTCATCAACAATGTACTCCATAAAAGTGTATTAGATTGACAACATATTATACATATTTATATCAACTAAATCGTAAGATGAAAAATTGCGCAATTTTTTATTATTGTAAATTATACTAATACTAATTACAGTGGCTAATGACTAACACAAGCATTTGTATAATAAGCTGCAGATATAGTTTCACAATATTTTATAACATATTTATGGCAATATGTACGCATTTTGAAAGGCATTACTCATAAATTAAAGTTGTTTTTAAAAATTTATATGTGTATTCGTGTACTTTAACATTATGAAAAAGCTCTATTTAATTATATATATACATACGTTCATATTGTTTACGAAGTAACTTATTTCAAAATAAGCATTGTAGATTTATTAACCTACAATACGTTAGTTAAAAGGGACTGAAATTTAAAATTAAAAATAAGGAAAAAAAAGCTGAAAAAAGAAAATGTATGTTTTACGTTTAACACGTGAGCTTTGGAATCAGTCAAATTACTACTCTGTCTCATTCAATTTTGATTTTTAATGAATATAATTGATACAACACAATTTGACGAGACAGATATAAAAAAAAATAATCATAAAATTTCATTAATGAATTGAGTAATGGAACACATTTATATCGCAACATAAATCAATAAATAATTATTTCATTATTTCATTGATTGTTTCTAGTGAGAAAACTCAATTAATAGATATTATTTTCTGAGGTGATATTTATATTATCAAATATTATCAATTATTTACCATCGTCATTAAGTATAGAATTATCATATTTATCGTATTTTGAAATTGTCATATTAATTTATCTCGGGAAAGGAGTAAATATTTTTAAATAAAATTCGTCAACAAATAAAGTCAACTTTTTATGTTCATGAATTTTAAATCATGTGTTGTCAAACTTGAGCAAACAAACGTTTAAAAATGCTAATACTTTAGAAGCGCGTGGATCGTAACGTTTCTTAAATAAAAGTTACAAAAAAAAAACTGTCAATAATTCTCATGGGACACGATATCAAATGAGATAGACACCACAAGAAGGTGATACATTCAAATATATTATTTTCATATTAAGCAGGCCCTTTGGGTTTTTATAAGGTAATTTTTCGTATATGGGAGCTACTTTCTACATTAAATTGATAACGCAGTTTTCTTATATTATTGTATTAAAAAATATATCCATTGCACAATGAGTGCTCTTATTTGACTAAGTATATTCGACATGTTTATTGTATTCAAATTTAAATACCTCGTATGCATTGATATTATTTTAGATAATTACGATATATTTTTAATTTAACATGTTTTTATGCTCAAAATAGAAAGATTCAAGATAATTGTATAGAACAGTACAAACGCAAAACCAATGCAGATATTTTGATTATTATGAAGGCTGTAAAAGATTGATAGAACTCGATCAATTCGTATATCTAACAATGGAAAATCATAATTTTTGAGTTGTAAATTGATTTTCACGATGAAAAATTTATACTGCCACTAAGATTTTGAATATTTTTGTATAACATATTGAATTTAAAGTATTATAATTACACATAATACAAAATATGGATACAAATTAAATTTTAAACTCAATGTAAGTCATACAAGAAAAACGGAAAAGGTGCACTAGGAATGGAAATATAAAAGGGGTCAAAATAATGCTATAGAAGACTATAGAAGACAACTATGGAAGAAGCTGAAGAGTCATGTTCCAAGTAGGAAAATTTTGGACGAAATAAAGTATTGACTCGTTTTGTTGTACCATGAAAAAAGAATACAAATTAAGATAAAACTTTGAGATGTTTAAGAGATGATTATTCATCTTTTTACAAATAACTAAGATTTATATTTAACAATAGTTAGCGTATACTCTATAGCTTTAAATTGTTTAAAATATACTTGATACTACATGGATAGTTTAATTGATTCACTAAAAAAGAAACGTTACTAAATGAACCACCAGTATACTGGGATTTGGGATGAATTAATATCGATTTTAAATGACTACAAATCATCATAACTAACAAACAATCAAGTCAAAAATAAAGTTGTTTGATAAATTAATTACCGTGAAAATGTTTATAATTTAAAAATTACTGACAATAAAGGCGAGTCATCTTTTCTTTCCAAGACCAACAATTCTTTGCAGTCAGGTGGTAAATAATCACCCACACCTCTGTGAACATAGTCTTCCAATAAATTTAATACGATAACGTTTATTGAGCGTCGGAAAAATATTGCCACAAAGTGACACATACCGACGCCCAAAAGACCTTTTTCTTTTTAGTTTCGTGTTGTAAAAATAAAAAAAAGAATTTTCAGATATTATATTATGACTAAACTAGATTATATACAAACAAAAACGTTATTGTTTATTTTCATAACGACGCTGAGGTCCGTTTCCTAAGTTAACTTTGAACCAATCTTGAATGATTTGTAGTCTTTTTGAAAATATAAAAACAAAAAAACCTTGGGAAAATGAGTCATTCGAACTGTAATATTTCATATTACTAAAGTAAATAACTTTTGTATTCCAAAATAATTATACTTTTTGTATGGTTTTAGCAATTTGATATTTCGTATTCAGCAAGTTTAAAAATTAAAAAATTTAAATGACTTGCAATATTGACTTATGTGTTTGAAAGAATATAATATATTTTAACAATAATCCAACTATATTTTTTATGTCAAAAGTTTTTACACTGGTTTGGAATTTCAATAAACGCCATTAAAACTTAATTGCAATTATATAAAAAAATAAGAAATAGGTTTTTAATATCAATAAAATTATAAGAATTATTAACCATGTAACTATCATAATTATATTATAATAAAACTATTAATATGTCTGTTTATTATAGTACTTAAACTTAAATATAAGTTTTAGTTCTTGGTTTAGTTTTACTTAAAATAAATTGTTATTACTGTTATATATTCATGTTACTATAGATTTAAAATATTTTGAATTGAATATTTCCTATTCTGAAAGTGAGCGGCTTATAATTAATCGATTCAATCAAGTGATTTTATGGATACATAAAATTGGAAGAACATACTCCAAATGAAATTGATTACGTTGAAGAATTTCAATAAAAAATATCTTTAATCGTGAAAAAAGTTACTAAAAAAATAATAATATTTTTTTATTGACACTAATGTGGTATTTAAAAAAAATTATAGTGGCTTTCTTAAAATAAAATTCAACTGCAAGATAAGTGAGTTTACTTAACCTAAATAATATTGTGTTATATTTCAATGTTTTCTTAAAAAAAAAAAATGATTACGATTTTGGCTGTATTTATTATAAAAATATTTTAATACAAACAAAGAGTCTCAGATAATGTAATAACTTTGTTGACCAAGTACTCTAAAGCAAAAATGTCTTCCTGTATTTTACTAGTGTAAAAAACACATACTATAACTTGTATTTTATATATGTATAAAAAAAAAACATTCACTCTTTTCGCAAAGAATATAAATTTCACCGCGTCGTTTTTGTCGTTATCCCCTCATGTAGGATAACATAAAACACCAGTGTTGCTGTACTTTTAAGAAGAGAACAATGGCTTCATGTGAACTTGTAATAATTAAAGTAACGTGATTCGGCTTAAAGCAAATTCTGGATATAAAATAACTATTTAAACATTAGGTATATATCTTTTTTTTTTAAATATATCTTTACCTTGTAACGCCGTGAAATATTTAACAGATTTACGCATTAATTTTCGTACTTAAATATTTAGTTTTCGTATAACTTTGCTTTACCGAATTCTTTAATTGGCATAATACCAAAACTTAGTGTAGACATTTTATCTAGTTTATATTATATATGCGTCTAGATAATACACACAATACAATTTTTACTGTGGAAAGGAACGTAACCTTAAATTTTTCAAGATGGTTTGTTCGATAATCAGAATGTATAAAACTTTATACACGTTATATAAAAAGGATATAAGCTGAAAATGTCTCATGCGTGTCTCAATTTAGCTTTAAAAAAAGGATATCTTGTGAAATTATCGACCAGGAAAAAGGGCTTCCATCTTGTCAATTGCATTGTTTTTTTCTTAAATTACTTATTAAATAACTTGTTGAATGAATAAAATATTGAGTAAATAAAATCTCCGGTATCCCAGTTGGTAGCTTGCAAGCCTGGGAATCCGGGGAATTCGGGTGCGATTCTCCATTTCAAAATCCAAAAATACAGGACTAGATGCCCATTGGGTTGATCAATTGCCAGACGAACAATTCTCGTGACAAAATAATCTATCAAGACGTCTTTACATTACGAAGATCCACTCCACTTTCAGAGTGGATATTTTCCCACTGTGTAGATCTATATGCTCTACTTTAGGAGCGGACATGGTATAAGAAATAAAACACCAGTCTTAATATTTATATACGTAGGCTGTACCTATATAATAATTTGAATTTTTCCTCAAAATCATTAAATAAACGTTTTTTGTGCCTCCTATATAATTTTAACAATGTGGGTTACGTCGTTTTTTCTTTCCACATTCTACTTGACAGCAGCTTAATAAAACACAATTATTATTTTAACATATTAATTTTAAGTTTTGTATACATACATAAAATACAATTCGACGGTCAAAACATCAAAAATATATGACTGACAAAAACAAACAGTGCTGATTTGTGCTATATTGAAAATAAACGATATATAAAAATAAAATTTAATCACGTTGAAGGTTCAACCACTACCGATTATTCCGATGCCCATTTACCAAGCGTATTGCTTTGATGCTGTAAGTCACTGGTGAAGTCCCGCCGCTGCAAAAGGATTAAACAAAAAAAAAAAACACGATTAGATACCTAATGAGTTTAATATACTGGATGACAACCAGTATTTGCAAAAAAATATCTTGCCAAGATCAGTCATCGCATTGTAGATGGCATGGTTTAGTTTGCAGCAAACATAGGTATGCAATTTGAAAGTTTAGTATTTTAAAAAATCATTCTAGATTTTATCAACCCACCTCTATCATAAAATCAATATTTTTCATTAGAATGAAATTATGTTGACCAATCTCAATTTCATGTATTTCTACCTAATTTTATCGGAATTATAGTAAATTAGCGGTAATGTCTGTTATTTGAATAAAGTGGATGTAGTTAACCAGAAAACGTCCAAGCCACAAATTGATATTTTTCATTTTATTGCACATAATGCTTGAAAAACATCAATAATACATCCAATCAAAAATATACACATAACTATTCCAAATTACAATAATTATCGTAGTGCCACTTTAACATTTTTTTTTCGATAAATATTCGTGTATATTGTTGTATTACATTGTTTATATTTATAAATAAAAAAATCCCTAAGTATAGCCAATGCCAAGGTTCCATGGGCAAAGACTAATATAATATTAATAAAAATCCAAGCACAGAACGATCAAAATTTTATGGACCCACAAAACATTCAATAATTTTTAGAGTAGTGCGATTTCAAATAATCCAGTAATCAGGAAAGATATATTATATGCCATGTAACTTTTTAAATTTTATATTACAGTCTTGTAATATATATGTCATACTAAATCTTACATTGTTTTCAAAAATTTCAATCGTGTTTTTCTCGCAATCGATAGATTGTGGCTTGAACGTCTTCTGCTAAACTACATTCAAGTATGACTTAAAATATTTTTCCACCAACAGTTTTTTGTTCATTGAATTACAATAAAAAAACCTTTTCAAAACGTGGTTCATGTAGCGAACATTAGTATTTAATAATAAATTTTCAGTACTGTATAGTAATGTTAAGCCACTGGGATTAAAAATTAGTAGTGTATATATTGTATAGGATTACGAAGACATATGTTTTTAAACAGACTATTAGTTAGATAAAATTTACGTCCTAAAACCAAATAAAAGAGAAGTGCCAATTGCCAACAGATAGCCTTTATAATATAGCATAAAAGCCAAGCCGATATTTTTTTCTTCATTATATTTTACATTTATACATACAAACAAACATATCTAAACGTGAATTTATTAAAAGCATCAACAAAGTGATATAATATTACGAAACATAAAAATGTAACAGTAACATGGCCGATTGTAATTTGCTATTATACAATAATGTTATATTATCTCCGCGTTCGGGTAATGTAGTCAGAGTGAAAGTTCATTCATTATATCTGAAAGCTTTATTAATGAGTATTATGGCATATGAATCGCGTTTGAAATTTATTCTTCACACAGTTGTTTGTTTTGTCATATTGTGAATGGGATATATGTCACGCTTCTTTTGTATAACTATACATGCATGCGTCCGTGCAGAGAGATATAGACTGAGAAATGGAGAAAAATGAGTAAAACATTACAGAAATCACGACCAGTTTTTCTTAGAAAAAGCTCTTGTAAAAACATGATATCAGGGAAAAGGATTCTTAAGAATCGCCATTAAGATATACAATGTCTAGAGAGATTTTGTTATTTAAAAATAACTGTGAATATATTTTAATATATTGAACTTTTGTTCAATGTAGGTATATTAAAAAAAAACCATAATACTATGCAAAATATTTGTAAAATTCTACGTCAGGGAAATGTAAGTTTTTTTTTGATAATGAGTAATATTAATCATTTAAAATTGTATTTACTAACGTAAAGCCTAAAGTTTGCCAGACAATATTTTCTTGAAAGTCTATCTGCTATGAATTTATAGCATTTATAATTATATTTCTATCGGAAATTAGGTACCGAGAAATAATATAACGTCGTTTTCGACAAACCGATATCTTTAATGGCTCGGAATTTCAACTTAAGTGCCATAAAATTTTCTTTCATGACAATAAAAACTGATATCACAAAACATTGTAAGAAACAATGCCTATTTTCAAAATGATATTCGGATAGAAAGTGTCCTAGATAAAATATAATTGATAGAATTTCTCAGCACAAAGTGGAATTTATATTTCAAGATATATATCGACCATGGAAAGGAAAAAGGACCCACGCAGAACAAATTTTATTGGAGGCATTTATGCCTATATATTTTAATACGTATATTTTTTACCAACTGCCCACATGCAATGTAGCCTGAAGATGCCGAAAGGCCAAGCCCGAGTCGCTAACAGTGATCTCACATATGGAAGTTTACCAGTTTTAAATAATTCAGAATACTTTTTAGTGCCGTAGGTTACATTTTCTTTTGCAACGATTTAAATTAAATATATCATGCTCGAAGCTTGCCGTTGAGCTAGCAATCTAATCATCAAAAAACACTAAAAACGTAGTATAGATTAATTTGCTTTATTTTGAAGGAATTTGGTTTGAAAAATCGTGAAGATAAATATATTTTTGGATAGAATGTTGATTAAACTTTTTGTGAATTTAAGTATATACGTTAATACAGGGGTAGGGATAGAATGAAAAGCTATATGCTACATTTATAAAGACCTAGGCTTACCTAATATATAAAAGCGGCCAAATTTTCCGGGATAATCTAGTGAGGTGGATTGAGAATACCCAAGAACTGATAAGGTTTCTCGCCAATTGATTGGAGGGGCAGCGTACCAGACCTAAAGTGTATATAAATCGGCACATCATACATTCCCTGGAGATGGCCAGTATTCACTGTGGGCTGCAGTACCGATAATGATAATTACTTCAACCACAATGGCTCCAACAATAATATTTAGAGCCAAATTGCGGAATGCAAATCGCATCCTTTGGGATATACCGAATGGTATTGAAGAGCTTCTCAACTGAGTTTGAACATTGGTCCCACGAGTCGTTTATTTGATTGTATTTCTTCAAGGGACAATTTTTTACTGAAGAAATCAGAAAGACTAAAACTATTATTTGAAAGTATCATGATATTAAAATAATGTTATATAATATTGAAGTATAATACAATGTATCGCATTATTAAATTTATATCTATATTGAGCTTTTAAAAGTTCGTACGTGCTTATTTTCTCCAAAGTCTTCATTGATACAAATTCAGTTCGCTTATTTATCTTTCAAAACGGATTTGAATGAGAAAGATATCAAATTGAGTGAGTGACTTAAGCCGTCAAAACAAAACTGTGGCAGCTATCTAGTTTTGAATATTTAAGCCATTTATTTTGTCTCCATTTGACTTTTCAGCCCGCCCAAAAATACGTCATTCTATTTCTGATATTGGCCTTTCTTCAATCGACATTACAATCCGGCATACATTTTCACTGACTCTAGTTTTGAAACGCTACATTGCTATCGATTTATTATTTATAACTCGCATTAATATTTTTGAAAGTAGGTAGACCAGAAAACTGTTTATTGTTCGTTATTTGACAGATGCCTACGGGGAATTTCAAGAGTGAGATCGTTTACCTTTAGAGATAAGATAACACAACTGAAAATTCAGATAAAAGATAACAAATGAGATAGGCCCGTGGTAAATCAAAACTCATTCATAGACGCTAAAAAAAAATAAGAAACGTGCTGCATTTTCCTGAGAAAAGCTTGATTCTACTCTTTTTTCAATCAATGGTATTGTAACAATGTCGATATTCAAGGGAGTTAAGGGATGTTGGCGTAATTTGAGAGGATAAAAGTGAACGAAATATTACAGAGAATACTGAATATTGCCATGGTTTTTACACATAAAATGAATTTGAAAAATAAAAACGTTTTTTTTTTTTATAACATGTTCGCTCCCAACGTGGAGCATATGGATCTACAAATTGTGAAGATATACACCCCGAAAGAGGAGTATATCGATCTCCGCAATGTGAAGA